>CM063499.1:2776858-2829358 GCA_032207245.1 Pardosa pseudoannulata | reverse complement strand
ATTGCGATTTCATTTTTAAAAGTTCCCTATACTGAGGTTCGAAGTGAGATGTACTGATTTTAAGGAACGATACCAAATGCTCATCTGTCAGTCTACTTCTGAAATTATTCTTTCTAAATATGTAGGTGGATGCATCTCATGAGTATCGTCCGAGAATGGAAGCCAACATTGTCGCCAAATTTGACGATATATCGCTAGCAACAGAAGAATTAGGATATCCGAAATCTTGCCAAGCTCAAAACTCCATTCGTAACAACCGCTGTTAGAATTTATTTCATTTCCACTCGTCCTGGAAGTTTGTTTCTCTAGTTTTGAATCTCCTTGTATACAAAATAAAGGCGACCCCTATTTCTTTATGAGGCACAAAGAAACACAAATGTAGATTGAAACACGTTTATTTATTTACTTTTAAGCTGACAGATGGGGTGAAGCAGATAAACACGATAGGAGATAGCGTATCGCATGCCAAGAATGATATCAAGAAGTTGTAAAGAATATCGACAATCTGTCGAAGATGAGGGATCTTCTAAGAGAATGGCAAAGTCCATTTCTATTCTTAACCCGTTTGCTCGCATGAACTTTATAATTTACGGAACAAAGAAACAGTTTAAAGTAAATTCTCACCAAGCTTTTTACCGTGCTCCGGAGGAAGATATTCGTACTTCATACTAAGAGCTCTTTCCCACTTACTGCGACAGCGATAAATCTTAGACGACTGTCGTTCTCCGACATCGGCGCACAAAAAATGCAGTTTGGGGGGGGGGGGGTGTTTTTTTTTTGGGGGGGGGGGGGTGTTTGTTGTTGGGGGGGGGGTGGTGTTTGTTGGGGGTTTTTTTGGGGGGGGGGTTGGGGGGGGGGGGGGGGGGGGGGGGGGGGGTGGGGGGGGGGGGGGGGGGGGGGGGGGGGGGGGGGGGTTGTGGGGGGGGGGGGGGGGGGGGTGGGGTTAAAGGGGGGGGGGGGGGGGGGGGGGGGGGGGGGGGGGGGGGGGGGGGGTGGGGGGGGGGGGGGGAGTTTAACTAAATGGTGCCTTAATATGTAATTCATGAAATACGCCCTCTGGTAGTAAAATTTGGAACTATTTTTTTTCGCTTAAACAAATACCCATTCTTTTGTTATATCCTGAACAACATTTTATACCTTTCTGAACAATAGTTTCGACAACTTTAAAGTAGGGAAATTTAGTTATATACACACTGTATATTTTAGTTTTCATAGCAATTTATTGTGTTCCAATTGGTGTTTCTATTTTCTTTAGCGTCTTGCTCGAAATTTATTTTGTTTAAATTTTAAAAGATTGTTAAAGAAAACTATTAGTATGTACTCCTTTTAAATTAATAACTTGTCTGATACCGATAATATCTAATACTGCATTTTAATTTACATCTGAGATAATATTACGTGCCATTTGGTCAACGAATTTATTAGACAAGTTTTGCTGGGAAAACTTCATATAAAACGATAGCATAAAATAAAAATTTTGCAAAGCTCCTAATAGAGTAACAGAAAGAGAACATAATGAATAAAATAATAAAGAGTAACAATAATAAAGAATAATGAATAGAATCCCCTATATAATAATAGCCTAAGTTGTCTGCCTCCAATTTATGAAGCGGTTGGACCTGGAATGGATAGAGGCATCCATTCAAAGCGAATAAAGTTTATCTTCTCCTAAACTATCGATCCGATTCTAAAATAAATTTGTATAAATATGCTTCATATCACAGCAAAAAATACTGTCGTCTTTAAAACGTTCGAAATCCAACCCTTCCCCCCTTTTCGAGAGTTTAATGCCATTATTTCAAGCCCTATTTTCCCCGGTTAAGAGCAGGCGATTCAATTTATCCATTTATCACTTAATAAATAGGTAAAAAAAAAAAAAAAACAGTTTTTTGTAACATTGTGACGTCATTCCTTTAAACATCTCATTGAATCATTTTATATTTTAAACTATTTAAATATCGTCTACAGTATTTTAATATCTTTTACCACTGAACTTAGATATTACGTAAATGATTTTCTTTTATATTTGGCTTCAATAATAGATTAGGTACATACGTGATAATTTTAAATTGAATCGTCGATTATTTTTTGTTGCAATGAAACTTTTACCACCGGTATTAACAATAAATTCTTCTCATATAAGTCTAGGAGTCTATTTCACGGACAAATAAATATATAACTTTTAATTTATATATATTTGGAAATTAAGGAGTTTGTTCTTTTGTGTGTTTGTTTATTATACATAACCACACGGTTCGACTAAATGAATTCAAGGTGATTCGAAACTGCATTACAGGATCGGGAGACTCTGAAAGAGTATGGCGATAAATAAATTATTGAGAGTGAACCAGATAATTCACAGCCAAAAAAAAAACAAACCATTTTTTACCTACCTCATTGGGTACTTAACGGTTCTGGAATATTAAGAAGTTTACTAATCCCGTCATATGATGGGCTATATGCTAGTTAATATATAATAGTTCACTAAAGTTTATTACGTTCATATGTTAAGTTGTTTAAAGTATATCATGATTGCTCTCTGAGCTGATGTGAACAATTTCTGTGAGTTCTTGAAATAGAAGAATATTTTACTGAAAAAAGACGTGTAGTATTGCTAAAGGGATTCTTTTGGCGATTTTTAATGTGTAGATGAATGCATCTGTATGAGTGTCATCCGAGAATGGAAGCCAGCATTGTCACCAAATTTGACGATATATCACCCGCAACAGGATTAGGATATCCGAAATCTCGCCAAGCCAAAAAACTCCATTCGTAAGAACTGCTGTTAGGATTTATTTCATTTCCCACCCGTCCTTGAAGTTTGTTTCTCTAGTTTAGAATCTCGTTGTATGCAAAATAACGGCGGCCCCTGGTTATTTCTTTATGAGGCAGGCACAAAGAAAAACAAATGTAGATTGAAACACGTTTATTTATTTACTTTTAAGCTGGCAGATGGGGTGAAGCAGATAAACACGATAGGGATAACGTATCGCATGCCAAGAATGATATCAAGAAGTTGTAAAGAATATCGACAATCTGTTGAAGAGGAGAGATCTTCTAAAAGAATTTCAAAGTCCATTTGTATTCTTAACCCGTTTGTTCGCCTGAACTTTCTAATTTAAGGAATAAAGAAACAGTTTAAAGTACATTCTTGGCAGGCTTTTAATTTCCTCCGAGGAAGGTCTTCGTCCTTCACAATAACTAGGATTTTCACATTTTCAGTACTAAAGGAACATGTATTTACTAGTTTAGAGCAACAAGATGTCCAGCGACCAGGTTATCCAGGAATTTTCAAGACAATCGTGTAAATATTAGGGAAGTATCAGGAAAATTGTGAAATATTAAAAAAAAATAAAATAAAATAAATCAGAGAAGTCAAAGTCCTTTTGTATTCTAAACCAGTTTGCTTTACTGAACTTTCTAATTTAAAGAACAAAAAAACAGTGTAATGTAAATTCTCGACATGCTTTTTACCTTCCTCCGGAGGAAGGTCTTCGTACTTCAGACTTGCGGGGATTTTCACCTTTTTATTACTAAAGGAACATATATTTACTCGTTTAGAGCAACAAGATGTCCAGAGACTGGGTTCTGCGGTAAATTTCATTGAACTTGGCAATTTTGGAAATATTAGGGAAAAATCGGGGAAATTGTGAAATATTGTTAAAATATCAGGGAACTTTCTCCGGTCAAAAATTAAGGAAAAAATGGATACTCTTGTACATTCTTTAAAAATTGCGTATTCGCTAAGAAAAGAGAAAATGGCGAAATGAAAAAGGGAATTTTCATAGAAAATGAAGCTGTGCTCAAAAGAAAAAAAAATCACAATTGATTAACAAGCACTTTTAATAAAAAAAGTGAATGATCGTAAAAGAAGCGAACAAGGAAATGAATGCTATCGTGGATCAAATTAAATCTTTAAAATAATAATGTGCAATATTTAATTAATATTCAATAGTATTAGTTATTTTAATTTCACACTTTAATGTAAAATTTTTAATTATGCTGCATTTTTCAAATATAAATAAGGGAATATTTATATTAAAATATTAATTTGATAATTAATTGGTGTATGTTGGGCACTCAACGTTTGTCTATTAAGTCACATAACCCATCTTAACACATTGTATGCGGGACACGTGCTAGTACGTTTTCTGACGATTGATACTTGAGCGCGGGCCATGTACTAGTACGGGTTTTGCCGTGTACCTCTTCATAGAGGAAAATGCTTTGAACGTTACCACACTGTAAAACATTATTAGTTTTAGGATTGCTCTTTTCATTTTTTTTTTATAATGTAAAAAGGGTTATATATAACATAATTCGAAAAAGTTAAAACTATATACTACTATTTCTATTTGATTTTTCATATTTACGATACTATTATAAATTTTTCCACTGAAAAATATATATTTTGTTTACAAAAATCTTATGGTTGTTATTTATATATATATTTCTATTTATATATTTGTTTATATATTTCAATATAAAATGCAAAAAGTTGGTTAAAAAATGAAATAATTTCCTATCTACTATTGAGATTGAACTGAATAACTAAATTTACGCGCTAAACGCCCGCTCCCGGTACAATTCCGCTGCGAAATGTGCACGCACACAATGTGTTAACAATTGGCCCTTATGCTATAGTAGATGTTCCTCAAGCATTCTCTAAATCAGCACATTACTATTTTAATAGAGGAGTTTTTTACACAATTTCTCTTTCATACGCTGTTTTAAAATTATTTTCTAGGTTTTAAGTGCATTTTAAGTCTTTTTTTTTTATTTTGTTAAAAGCGATTTTTTTTTTTAAATTTATGTTAATTTTTTACTTCTTGGATAGAACGATGTTTTTCTAAACGTTTCGCGAAACGCCAATCTATTGTAAAACCCCTTTTCGTTCCATTCTATTCCTCGCAGCGAAACGATCGGTTTATTTTCTCAAAATTATCCGAAAACAATCTAGTTAATTTAAAAATGGCCGAATGTAAACAACGGCCCTTGTAAAGATGTTTTTCCAATATTTAACGAAGCTTGTAACACCGATTGGAAGTGATACGTGATGAGTCAATTCTGTTGTATTTACGCTTCGGAGTGATTCAAGTTCTGTGTAGTAATACCGAACACTAATAAAGAGAGATGTGTTTAGGCAAAACCGCTGGACCAGAACGCAGGTACTGCATTTCGAGAAGGAATCTGAGATATAAACATTTCAGATTGTTAGGTAGACGATTGAAATCTGTTTTTTTTTTCTTGTGGTTGCGACATAAATGCGTTGTTTCTGTCGAACCGTGGAATTGAAGTTTGAAATGAACGAGGTCGAGATTGGATTTGGCCACTGTTTTATTAACGGGGAAAGGGGTGAATAAAAATAAACTGGAAAAAGAGATTTGCAATGACTTTGATGTAGTTTTAAATGTTTTGCTCGTCCAGTTCTGTAACCGACTGAAGACTTATGTCTTCGGGAAAGGCACACCTGCACTGCTGATATCATTGCTTGGATCAGGGCACTATAGACAGTTTCGAATTGTTTTGTGACCGCGCTAAGGCCCGGCGGAAAATTGGACACACGAAGAGAGGGTACTGTAGCATCACGCTACTGGAAAACTATTTTTATTTGTATTTGTGTATCAAGGCTCGCTCTGACGTCAGTCGAACGTGTTCTTGCTATCTGGAGGGTCCCCATGCCTCCATTCTCTCCTCCCTAACCTCTCCTCTAGAAAACACAGAGATAGGGGTCTGGGGGATTTCGAGTGACGTCACGAGGGCCAAGCGTCGTTTGGTGTGAGAGAAGACGCTGAGAGTTGTTGTCCGGCGGGCGAGCATGAATGAGCCCTGTCGAGAATGTAAATATTTGTATATATTAGAATAAATTCTTCTTTCTTCTCCATCTCGCTTGTGTTCGATGATGTCATCTTCATGAGGCCTTTGAAGAACCCTGCTCGACCATAACGCTACCAAAATTACCTATTTTAGAGCTGTGACGTTACAGTACGTATACCTTACCCCAGGAAGACGACAGTTCGACTGGGAGGGGATCGCCAGTTGCAGACGAGAGAAGAGACATTCTCGCTGCCCGACTTCAAGGAATGTAGGTTTAGTTTGGAGATCTATGGTCTGCTGTTTTGCAACATGAGGACTAGTGAGACCGGGAATGTTTTGCTTAAAGCCCATTCCGAACTGTTTCGAACATCCGTACCACAGAAGTATTCGAACCTACAAACTTAAATACAAGATCAGCGTCCTAAACCTTTTAAAGGCCATCGTTCAGCCCGAGGGATGTAGGAGTTTTTGGCTTAGGCTGGCTAACCATCGTGAGCCTTGCTCGGTACGATTTTGTTCCTCGTGGTTCAGCTGTGATCTGATGATATATCATTATGTCTTATAATTTATTTGTTCGTAATTTGTTCTGAAAAAAAGTGCTTTAATGTTATTCACAGTATGATATTTCTTGCCGGTGAGACTGTTTTCTTAAAATGAACCCGCAGTATCTGCTCCTGTAAAGGTTAGGCGAGCATGTACAGAAGAAGACGCACGCGTCTATGCCAGAGGCGGTATTAATATTTCTTTTAACAGTTCGTAAGAAGAAATTACCTTCAATCTCTCCCATTTCGCTTTCAAATGAAAGGTATGTGTTCATAGATATGCAAACGTTCG
This sequence comes from Pardosa pseudoannulata, assembly GCA_032207245.1. NCBI lineage: Eukaryota > Metazoa > Arthropoda > Arachnida > Araneae > Lycosidae > Pardosa > Pardosa pseudoannulata. The sequence continues at coordinate 2,822,707 of CM063499.1, read as the reverse complement.
TTTTTAGATAAGCCGGATTAATATAATTGTAGTTAGCTTACCCTCTAAAAAGTTAAACCTGCTGGAACAACAGAGACTGGAAGTTGTAATTAAAAATGTTTTATTTCCATCAACACACTAACATACAGGCAGTAGTATGTAGACACAGAAAAGTCAGTTCGGCAATCGTGTTAAACAGTTAAGAACAGGAAAAGTAAAGGAAAAATCATAGACCAAAAGATTGCGTAAGACTGGGTGCATCAGCAGACATAGACAATGACGTGATACAAACTTACCACTCATCTTTACCTGAAACCTACATGAAAATAATTGATATTAATAAGCGAGTATTTGCAATTAAAGTTTACATTTCTTTGCAGGCGCATGCTTAGAGCCGAGCGTATGGCATATGATAGTATACTTATTATTTTTATTCATTTCTTTCTATTAGTTCACACGCTCCCTATATATATATATATATTGTTCAAATTTTCAATCGTTAATAAAATACATTTTATTTATCCACTCAAGTTCAAATGGATTTTTAAAACTTGGATGACACTTGATGTTAATACAGTTTTTCAAATATTAATTCATTAATTAAATTTAAGTAATTAATTTCTTTGTCACTTTGAACATTTTGGCAATAATGGTGTTTGTTCACAGAATCGAGCCAATATGAGTGCAATTTCCCGCCAAACGCAGCAATGTACTGCCGAACGAAGAATGCTACCATTAATACTATCGTGGGCATCCACAGTACATAAGATGCAAGGTAGCACTGTAGATTATGCAGTAATATATCTAGGACGAAAACGCTTCGCAGCAGATCAAGCATATGTCTCCTTCAGTCGCGTGAAATCATTAGATGGACTATTAATCGAACAACTGGACTGCTCGGAACTCGCTGGTAAGGTTCCTTTGAATAATGACGCATTACAAGAGATGAATAGAATGGACAGAACTTTGGATTAATTATTAATAAACAAAACAAGCTAAAAGCCGAAATTAACAGCAGAGTAAAATCGGATAACAAATGTTTCTACGGACTGAAACAACAATTAATATCCAAACATGTCAGCCGAAAAACTAAACTGAGATTGTACATGGCACTTTTACTACCTGTGCTACTTGCTTTTTGCTAGCGAAACTTATATATTAAACTTAGACACCCAGCGAACTCTGGAAACTGTTCAAAGAAAAGTATTAAAAACTATATTCGGGCCTGTAAAAGAACAAGGGTGCTGGCGAACCAGATACAATTTAGGGCTTCAAGTCACACAAGTCATCTGAAATAATAGACTGAGATAGCTCGGCCTTTGCCTGGAGATCCCCTGAAGACAACCGTACTAGAATGCGCCCCTACTAGAATGAAAAAAAAAAAAAAAAAAAACCCTGAAGGATTCCGTACTTAGGGACGACCACCAACAAGACTGGGTGATATCGAAAAAGACCCCAAGACTTTGAAAATAAAAAAACTGGCAGAGTTGCTTTGGACCAACTGAGTTAGCCTGACAAGGCAGCTAAGACCTGTTACAGGTTGTTACGCTGAAGTCGGGAAACGTTGCCATTTTTATAAAAACTTCTATAGTTGGTCTTGTAATTTGTACCTCAGATGACAATGCAAGGTTTTTAAGCATTCAAATTTTTAAAAGAGGTGAAGTTGGTATGAAACAGAGGTGAGGTGTTATATTTTACTATTTTTATTGTATATTTATACAAGTTTTCATATACAGTGGACTCCTCTTAATGTGATCGCGGTTAATGTTATCAATCGCTTATTGTTATCGAAATCACTTGGTCCCGATTTCTTCTATTCATTTGTATGTTAAAGTTATCGCTTTATGGGATCGTTACATCGGTTAATGGGATCCGTTTGCAAACTAACTGGCAAGCGAATATTCACAATGTATTCAGAAGGAACCAATTCTTTGCTTTCCATGTTGTTTGCTGTTGCTTCGCTGTTGTTTGAATTTCCGAGAATTCTCCCTCATCCACTAGGAAAATGGGAAGTGAAAAAAAGAGTGGGGCATTACACGCCCCCGGAATTTTGTTCGCTTACATGCAACTTGTCGATATGGAAGCCAGAAAGCGAAATGATTTAACATCAAAACAAAAGATCAAAATTTTAATGTCGTTATGACAGGTTACCAAAAATGAGTCAGCTCAACATTTCTCGGCCTCTATTGTGCAAAATTTTGAAAACTCGTGATGATCTTACTAGAAGAAATAAACAAAATGAAAATACGGAGAAATATTCCAGTAGCTTCCACATTAACAGAATCTGAATTCTGTCAGATTGTCATAGGAAAACAGACGAATGACGGAACTGATGAGTCACGTGAATAAACTCTGGATATCAAGACACCTCCTACAGGTGCTGAAATGAGAAATGCATTGAAAGTGTTGAAACGTGGAGTACAACACCGCTCCGATGACTTTAAAAAACATTATGATTACGAACAATTTATCAGTGAGCTTCTTAGAAAAAACTGTAGACAGTCAACAATTGATCATTTTTTATTATGTATACAATACAATTTAACAATGTGTTAAAGGATAATATACGGCACATAAATATAAAGTGTGAATTAAAGGGGGGTAAAATTTATCTAATTTTGCATATCGTGTATTGTTATCAATCAGTTATTGTTGTCAAAATCACAGTGGTGTACAAAACTGATCATATTAAGCGGAGTTCACTGTATTTAAGTTAATAAATTTCGTAAACGCATTGTAGCGACCACTGTCCCCTTAAATGACATCTTTTTAATCGGAACAAACAGTAGCAGACGATTATTCTGAAGGTGTCAGATTTTTATTTCGAGATCCAAGAAAATCGTTTCCAACAAAGTGCGAACGACCTACCGGGGCGCGTGCCTCTCTCCCCGACCACCTGTTGCGATCTGAAAAACTCTCTCTTCTCGCCAAAAAGTGCGCTCGCCCGCCAAACTGCTCTGTTTGGAATGGACGGTAGCCGACCACAACACGCGAGTCAGTCACTCGAAAGAGAGCGGTGTGTTTGTGTGTGTGCAGGTGGTGCGAGTTCATGGGGGTGCTCCTCATCCGCTGAGCGGGGATTCGCTCCTGAGTGTGGATTTCTGTTGTTTTTGGATATTGCGTTGTGCCCATGTGAGATACCTGTAGTCATCACGTAAACAGATCTGGATATTGTTGTTTGTGATGTTTTCCGCCAAAGATGGATTGGTTCCTGTCGCCAGGCCGTTCGGATACCTCGATTTCCTGGCCATGCAGCAGCACGGGGGTAAGACACTTCTCCTTTATCCATCTTCTCCCACACCATATCCAGAACGTCGTATAGACCAGTGGTGCGCAAACTTTTTTCGACTGCGACCCCTTTTGTAGAAAGAAAATTTTTGGCGACCCTTAGAGATAAATGTTCACAAATACGATGTATATTTCGCGCATTTCTTTCGTTTCATCGAATAAAAACATCATCATATTTGACTCATATTAATTTTATTTATAATTTTAAGAAAATACTTTTTGTATAACACAAAAATCAGTAAATTGACCTTTAATGAGATGTATGCGGCTGCAAGTTTCTAATTATCTCATCGATGTTTGGATGTATGTTGCTAATTGCAATTCGCATATCATCTTCAGGGTTTAAACGCGAGCGGTATTTAGTTTTTATTGAAACTAGTTTGTTAAATCCAGTTTCACATAAATACGTTGATGCAAATTGTATTAACACTCTGATGGCATTCTTGCATAAAACGGGATATTGTTTTTCCACGGATAGCCAGAATTTTTGGCAAGGCTGAGTCTTAAATTGATTTCGAAGAGTATAATCACTAATTAGATCTATCAATTGCTCTTTCTCACTAATTTGAAGAGTTGAGCTGCATATGTCAAAGGAAAATGGATCACGAATTCAACCAAGATCGTTTTCAGGAAAATCCTCGAATCTTCTCGAAATATTTTTCTTTAACTTTTCAATGTGATTGGAAATGATGTTTTTAAATGTAAATATATCTATATTATTTTCCTTGATAAAATCGTTAAAGCAAGGAAACATGTCGGTGTTGTTTTTATTCAGTTCAGTTTGCCAGAGACTAAGCTTATTCTTAAAAGCTTGAATTTTATTGGCTGCAGTTATGATAGTTGAATTCTCACCCTGCAAGTTCAAATTTAAGTCGTTAAGTTTTTCGAAAATATCAACTAAATAGCTCAGTTTCCCTAGCCAAACTTCATTGGCCGAATTGTAGAGCGCTGCTCTTCGGAACCGGAGTTCATGGGTTCGAATCCCGCTACGGGCATGGATGTTTGTAGCCGTTCGGAATCGGCTTTAAGCTGTAGGTCCCGGTCTCATTAGCCCTCGTGTGCAGAACAGTAGACCGTAGCGCTCCAAACCAAACCAAACCAAACTTCATTGATATAATAACTTGCCAATCTATGTTTCTTTTCGATTAAAAACATGTACATTTCATTTCTCAAATCAAATATCCATTGTATGATACTGTATGGTATGCAGCATAAAGGGATAATGTATTTCATAAAAAATTTGGCGATCCCCACAGGGGTCGCGACCTCTAGTTTACGTACCACTGGTCTAGACGTCCAGTAGCCGGACAAACAGTTATTTGGGTCCACTTTGGGAAATCTTTATCAAGATATGTGTATGAAAATATTACATATCTGTCAGCTTTTAACGGATTACCCGTAAAATTTACGGTTTTTAAAAATGTATATTTGCTGTTTAATGAAAATATGGAGAAACAAAAAAGGAATATTCAGAAAATAAGGGGCAACTAAAACTCAAAAGAAAAAAATACTGTCAGTAATTAAACAAGAACATAACAAGGAAATGCTATTGAATCATTATAGTAATGTACAATTTTGTAATAATATATTAGGCAGCATTATTATAAAATTAGAGAGAGATAATATTAGAGTGAGAGATATATATATCTACTGTCAGCCCTCTGAACGGCTTCAGCGCCTACTGGTGGACTGTGTGTGTGTGTGAATATATATATATATATATATATATATATATATATATATATATATATATATGTTCGTTTCGTATATAAATATGTGTGTATATGTATGTATATATACATTTATTTATGGGTTATAATATTTTATATACAACTCTCTAGTATAGGTTCCACGACATACCATGTCTTTACCGCTGGAAACAGTGCCGGACTTTTGGCGGGCGTGGTACCCTCGTTCTTTTTTTTTATGTGGGAGATATCGCGTAATCGCGGGTCCCCCCCTCGCCATTCCACGTCTAATAATGGGTCGTCGCTGTGCACGCACGCCACCGTTGGCACGCGAGCCTATCGATTCTTCACGTGCATCGATTGAGACAAAGAGCACCGGGCTACGTTTTAGTTTTTTTTTTTCGATAGATTCGGGAAAATGCTTTAGTAGGCGCACTTATACACATAAAGGCTCTAATGCTGCAGCATAGAGGTAGGTATCTGCTATATTCGTGGTCATAGTTAAGGTAAAAACCCCTTAGAGAATGTTAGTTGGACTTACATCGAAACTCTCTCTCTCTATCTATCTCCCTCTCCTCTCTCTCGCTCTGTGTGTGTGTTAGTCAGTGAGTGAGTGAGTGAGAGAAAAGAGAGTGAGAACTAATTCCTCTAGTCTCAACAGTTGTGTAGCCCCTATTCTTTTTACTTGCCCAACCTACTGGGCAAGGAGAAGCCTAATCAGCTAGCAGTAATAAAGATGCAGTCGGGCCACATTGAAGAGAACGACACAAGTCCAATTAAACTTTATTTTAGTGCTGCTAAAAAAGGAACATCTTTACTAGTCAACGACAGACAAGAGAAAGACAAAAAAATAACTCTTCTCGAACAGAGGTGCACCCAAGAGCGAAGAGAGACAGAATTCTCCCAAGGGACAGAAACTTAGTCAGAGAATTTAACTGTTAAGATCAGGAAAAAAGCGGAGCCAGTTGCCGGCGACGGCTGGAAAAAGTGTTGAATGGACAGAAACCATGGGAAATGTTTTGAAAGAATTTTAGGTCGGAGACACTCCTTTCTTTGATTAAGACATTTAGAGGCTGGGAAAAAGATTTTATGGAATTAGAATGGGAAAAAGTTTTTTTTTTTTTTTTTTTTTTTTAAGGAAATATTAAATTGAAATTTAAATAATTTTGATGTATTACACACACACACACACACACACACACACATATATATATATATATATGTATATATATATGTATATATATATATATATGTATATATATATATATATATATATATATATATATGTATGTATGTATATATATATATATATATGTATATATATATATATATATATATATATATATATATATATATATATATATATATATATATATATATATATATATATATATATACATGATTTCCGCGCACCTGGAAATTCAGGGAAAGTCATGGAAAATCATGGATTTGGACAATGGATTAATTTTGTCATGGAAAGTCTTGATTTTTCAAAAGTAAAATGAGTAAAAGTCATGGAAAGTCATGGATCCTCTAAACTACCGATTAAATAAAAATGCATTGAATTGTTTAATTCTATTTTTACTTGTCATTTGGCTGAAGTTACTGAGTTTGGTATTTATGTATTATTTTATTGACCCTATTGCCAAGTAAAATTTGTTCGCCAAGGAAACTCAAAGCAAGAAAGCTTAATGGGTGGGTAAATGTATATTATTCTGATTTTTTTTCTTAAATTGTAGATTAAAATTTTGTTAATATAATAATAATAATTATTTTTTAATAAAAATTAGTTTTGCACAAAATATAAGTTTATATCTAGGGATATTGTATATAAACATTATAGGGTTATATTTGGCTATTATTCATGGTCACCTGGATAATACCAAAGTACCCTGAATTCGAATTGGAAACATTTTGATTGAAAAATAGCTATAGGATTAAACTTAGGTTTGTAGATACAATAATTTATTTTTATGTATGTAAGTTTATAGTTTTTTTTATGATAAAATTACTGTAATTTCTCTAAAAGCATATATTTTATTTGTATGTACATCAGAAGTTTTATTCATATATACTTTAACGAAAGCTTTTTAAAGTCATGGAAAATGATCTGCTAAATCAGGGAAAGTCATGAAAAGTCATGGATTTGAAAAATTTTATTTTGGCAGATACCCTGTATATATATCACACTCTATCTCGCTCTTGTACATGTAAGTGTCAGACTAACATATTGGCACATTTTAAAATGTTTGAAAAATATAAACTAGGCTGTAATTATGAATTTGTGAGCTTCAAAATCAATTACAATTTTATTATAAATCGAATCGAAAGTGTTAAAATGATCGAACGGCAAAGCGAACGAATACCCATCAATTGTAATGGACTTCTTAACCCCGAACCGAAACAAAAACAATGAGTTCCGGAAGGAGCGGAACGGAAATAATGAATGAAAAGGAGCAACGGGTGATCGGGTCGACCTTCGGAGAGAAGAAAAACGCAGGTGGGGCACTGCGCTCCCCTCTTTCGGTTAGATCAGGTTTAGGCTGTCACTACACTGGAACCCGCTTTAGGCGTTTTTAAAGGGACCAACAAATTTAAAACTTTTGAATCGGAAAAACTGGATAAATATATTATGGAAAATTATTTATGAATTTTAGTAGCAATAACTGCTTTTGTTTGCGAGTTCTCATTCACATATAATGACAGGTTACAAATATAAATAAGTAATTTAATCTAGAATGTATATTTTCAGAACCTCTAACCTTAATCAAGAGTATTTTAACTGTAACCAGTAATAATATTTGAATTATTCTCTTAACACTAAAGAAAACATTAAGGACAAACGTAAACTAAAAAACTAAAAATGTTACATTTTACCTCATTACAGTGGCGGAATAAGGCTAAAGCGGACCCTAGGCTACATTGTAATTCCGGGCCTATTTTTCAGTCATGACACATACTTTACGTTTGGTTTTAAAGCATATAGTTTGTAGTTCTTTTTAATTATCGGATTCCAAGAAAAAAGGAAAAAAATATATACATGTACAAAAATTAATTAAATATAATTTATGAAAACAAACAATAATACTTAAACAAATGTATCCAGATAGATTAGTTATATTGCCATTTTTTCTCACTTTTAATTCTGCAAACTCGTCCATTAGTTTGTCATAATTAACAGAGTTATTTAATAACTCATTTTCTATATAAAGTAATGATAAACTGTTTCATTTTTGTTGGCCTAATGTGGATCTTAAAAATTTTTTTATTGTGGTCATCACTGACAATTATCTTTCACCGGTTGCATTGCTTATTGGAAGGGTTAAATAAATTCTCAGAATTATGTTTAAATTAGGGAATAACGCAATAACATTTTTTTCCTTAATAAATGACCACATGGATACAGGTAAAATAGCTTCAGTAAAAGCGAAAACCTTTACTGACGTGTTTAGTAAAGGCTTGATAAGTGCGAGGCTCGATCGTATTTACACACATCGACGTTCGCGGACGGAGATGCATAAGCACGGGAACGCTCGTCCACACTTGTCGACTTTATCAATCAGCGATTCGGCATCATTTGGATACGTTTCAGCAATTATTATGAATATCTTTCTGTTAAATAAAAATTAAAAACTTAATTTTCGGGCCCCAAAAATGACGGGCCCTAGGCACGTACCTAGGTTGCCTAGGCCTTAGTCCACCCCTGCTTCAATATTTTTTATTTCCAAGAATTTGTGTTTGATTTGTCAATAGCATATTTTAATGTTGTAATTCATAATTGCCATAAATGTCTGAATTGATTTTTCTTATAAATTGTTGTACTTGCCTTACAAGTATTGTATCAAAGCTCTCTAATTTGGAACAATTATTAATGTTGTTGTTAATATTGATGTTTATTGCTGGGATCTATCATCTCCTATATAATAATAGCCTAAGTTGTCAGACCGTGAATTTCTGAAGCGGTTGTACCTGGAATGGATATAGGCATTCATATTGGATTTTTTATGAGTTAGGGTTAACAAAAATCAAAGCGAGTTCGAAATACACCCCATCCCCCCTTTTCGAGCGTTTAATGCTATTATTTCAAATCTTATTCTCCCTCTTATTCTATACTAAATTCATTCTTGATATGAATTTAGTATAGAATAAGAGGGAGCAGCGAGGACGGAGCGTAATATTTAAACTGGACTTACTCGACCTAATATACTCTAATTAGTTCCATTATCGAGTGTAGGCTTAGCACGTTCGGTAGAGGGTATGCCCACTTGATCAGCGTACTTTCTCGGGTTGACGGTTCTGTCCCCGACTGAGCCTAATTTTTCTAAATGTCTAATTAATTTAATATTCTGATTTTTCTTTTAAATTCTTATTCCTAAATTTGTTTTATTATTTTTTAAATAAATGTTTATTATTTTTTCAACTTTTTATGACTTAAACTTTCTTTCCGTAATGTAATAATAGCCTAAGTTATCTATAACTGGGTCCTCGAATTTATGAAGTGGTTGGACATGGTATGGATAGGGCATCCATATTGGATTTTTGATGACTTAGGGTTAGCAAAATTCAAAGCGAGTAGAGTTAATTTTTTCCTGAACTATAGATCCGATTCTAAAATAAATTGGTATGAATAAGCGTTGTATCACAGCGAAAAATACTGTCATATTTAAAACGTTCGAAATTCACCTCGTCCCCTTTTCGAGCATTTAATGCCATTATGTCAAGCCCTATTTTGGGAGCAGGCTATTAAATTTATCAATTTATCACATAATAAATAGGTAAAAATAACAATTTTTTCTAGCATTATGACGTCATTCCTTTAACTATCCCATGATATCTGCATGATTTCCATACGTTTTATCATTAAACTTAGATATTACCTAAATAATTTTCTTTTATATTTGACTTCAATAATAGATTAGGTACACATGTGATAATTTTAATCGATTATTTTTGTAGAACGATAATTCTCAGCCAAAAAACGAACCATTTTTTTACCTGTCTCATAGAGTACTTTACAATTCTGGAAAATTAAAAAATTTACTGATCCCGTCATATGACGGGCTATATGCTAGTCATTCAAATACTTACAAATATAAGTTTTGCATCTCTATTCATTAAAATATTAATCAAACCTCACAATGAGGTTTAGAGGAAATTAAACTTCTGAAGGGTGAAAATCTTCGAAGGTAAAACTTCTTAGACGGGGAATTTTACTATTATAGATATATGATTAAAATTGGGACCCTAGAACTTCTAAAGCGGGAAAACTTTAAATGGGAACTTCTTGCTCGGGTTCCACTTTGTATGCAGGCTTTATATGTAAAGTTCGCAAAATTAAAACTAACTTATTAAAAACTAGGAGAAAAGCTTTGTAAAAACAGACAGAAATGTTGGCACAATAGAGAAGTAAATATATTAATGCAATGCTTATGTTATAAAGCTATGTAATAGGGATGCAACAGTTATCCGGCCAACATACTGCATCTAGCATATCCGGTCACTATACCGCATAATTGGCAGTAGCCGGATATTACGATGATCCGGCAGTACATCTGGGCAAAAATTGTACTAAGAGAATTAAGATAAATATAACAAAAAAAATGTAAAATATTAAACGATATACTGTATGAAATAATGCGTGTATGTATTTTGGAACATTATGAGAAAAAAAAAAAGCTTTATGAAAAAAATTAGGTTTATTTATACATTTCGGTAGAAAAAATCATAAATCTTTTTTCAGTGTCAGCTGCAAATTGTGTTCTTGCATCTGAGAACAAACACAAAAGACAAAGCTTACTCCTTTCGAATATAGAAGAATAAAGACAATTTACTTAAAAAAAAAAAAGGGAATATGTTTTTGAAATTTTTAATACACAAACATGAGAACCATTAAGAAGGAAGGTATAGGACTATTAAAAATGCTTATCTTCGGATATGATATTTCTAATTAAATAATGTGGAAGGGAGATATTGAGTACTGAAACTTAAAATAAAAAATAAAATAAATTATAGTACAAATAGTTGACTAATTACAAAATATAAAAAGTGAGAAAAATACTACAATTGGGTTGCAAAAATAAAGTACATAAGGCTGATTTATTAAAAATAAATTCAAAAAGAAAAAGTGTGAACCATCCGAATATCCGGCTGCAACTCTGGCCAGATATCCGTTATCCGGCCAAATTGACAACCCGTTGCATCTCTACTATGTAGTTCAATAATATAAAATCCAATTAAAGGCATCTTGATAAGCCCAGTGGCGTCGGGGTCGCTTCCACGACACAGGTCCGAGGTTCGATCCTCGGACTGGGCAAGGTTGACTCATCCCTTCAGTGGGTAGACAAACTGAGGATCAAGTATGCTTGAGAACTAAACACTGGGGGTTCCGAGTAAGGTTGACCGCCTAACCGGAACATATGCTTCACCCCAGGGCCCTTGGTCTCGGAAACGGAAATTGTTACCGTAGCCCTGGCGCCCTAGGGGCTGTTGCGCAGAGGAATTTAGTTTAAAGACATCTTGGCTTATTGATTAGTAATAATTATAATTAATTACATCTATATACGTAACATAAAAATAGGCATTAAAAAGTTTACTTAAACTAAAGAGTCGATTCCACGACCTTTCGTTTATGGGCCACGGAAGAATAGGAAAACTCTTATAGGGGACTTTCCAGTCTCCCTTAGGCCGAATGCTGGCCGATTGGTTAGGGCGCTGATCGTCGGTACCAGAGTTCGTGGGTTCGAATCCCACTATGGCATGGTTGTTCGTAGCCGTTCGGAATCGGCTTTAAGCTGTAGGTCCCGGTCTCATTAGCCCTCGTGTGCAAAACAGTAGACCGTAGCGCTCCAAACTAAACCAAACCAAACCAGTCTCCCTTAGCGACATCGGATCTTCGCGTGTGTTTTAGTAACTTTTAAATCCACCCCAAGAATCTACTATACAAAACAGAAGGTATAGATAATTTTTTTAATTACTTAATTGCCAGCTTATTATTTCAAGTAGTATGTAACTAATTTTTCATTCGTCAGGTTTACCAGCCCTACAGCAGAATGCTTATCAATGTTCTGCAACAAGCTTTCAAATAATCAAAAATATTGTACCGCAAATACGTTTATTATATCAATCTTTACTTTTTCATAATATTACTGCCATTGTGGTACACATATAAAAGCAAAAAAGTATACAAATATATTTTTATCTCAAACAATAAAGAGTCAAAATATTTAATAAAACAATGAATTTAGAAAAATGTTTTTATTAAAACCGGAGGATTGACATAGGATTTACAGTCTTGTAAATTACTTTGTGAAATATTTTAGAAACATCACCCCAATGAGGAAATAGGAATAGCCATTTTGATCCAAACATTAAAAGAAAGGGAATATTTTAGTACTTTTTGGAATTATCTGTGTCCTGGTGGTGCAAAATAAACATTCTTTTATCAGTTGTTCCGACATTGGTTTCATCACCATCATTTATATTATGCCTATTTCAAAAAGGTCTATTTATGCCATATTTGTTTTTATCTTTTGCTGATTCCCAAATTTCGAAAATGGTTTTTGGTATGGAAACCGATAAAACGTCTATTAAAAAACTGATAAATGTAGGTGTTTCAGTTTTTAATGCATTTAGAGCTTTCGTTAATAAAGATTTGATTTCAATAAACATTGCATTCTCTCTTGAATCCTACCTTTGCCGCGATTCATTCGTTCTTTCTATATGTTAAAAAGAAAAAAAAATGTGGATTATTTTTTTTTCAGTTAATTTCGCAAGCCACGAATGTTCTGCAACGGAGCCTATTGTTCTGGGACATGTATTGCACATTTTGACACATTCTGCTTTGGGGTTTACCAGAATATAGAATTTTTACTGATTAGATAAGATAAATTGTTGCCAGAAACAAAGATTACAAATTTAGCATTTAATAAATTCAACAAATAAAAAACATTTAAACTGAAAAAAAAAAGAAAATAATTCGTAAAGTTTTCTAGGGTGTTACGAAGAAACCCTGTTTCAAGCCTCTATGTTGTACAGTCTACGTGCACATCCACACTAAGCGTTTTGTATATAATGTTAAAAGTATATGAACAACAATTCTTAAGAACGAACAAAGAAAAACGTAGCTTCGACACACAACACAGTCCGATGCGAATGTGTAACCATTTTTAGATCTACAGAACGTTGCTATAGAGGCACTTTTCTTAAGGCTAAAAGAAACGAGATCTCCTCTTCAAAGGTGACCGAAAGAATTTTAAGATAAAAGAAAAAGAGGATGTATGTGAATGAAACCCCTTTGGCGCGCGCCGCACACGCCAACCTGTCTCGGAGAGCAGCTGGTTGGGAAGGAAGCGCTTCCTGTGCACACACCAGATGCCTCGACCAAAAGGGTTCACGCAACACGTTACACGTCCTTTTTTCTGAAACAAGAAAAAAATAATGTAATTTAATATTAGCCTGGAAATATATAGAAAAGCACATATCTCTTTAATAAATAATGCACTTTATTAATATCGACACTATAGAATACCTAAACATTGTATAGAATGCCGGACGTTTTTAGGCAAAGTATGAAATAGAATTATTGGATATTTTCCCTAGGCAATGTATATACAGTGGGCTCCGTTTAACGTGATCGCGGTTAATGTTATCAATCGCTTATTGTTATCGAAATTACTTGGTCCCGATTTTCTCTATTCAGTTGTATGTTAAAATGATCGTTTTATGGGATCGTTACATCGGTTAATGGGGATCAGTTTTCGAGCCTCATTTTAACTGGCAAAGGAATATTCACAATGTATTCAGAAGGAACCCATTCTTTTCTTTCCTTTCGGTGTTGTTTTTATTTCCAAGAATTCTCCCTCTTCCACCTAGGGCAGTGGTCGGAGAAGTGCGGCTCCAGAGCCGCAGTGGCTCTTTGGCTCCTTAAGTGCGGCTCTGGAACAAATATTCACGGAAGGCGTAATAATATTTTCATTAAAAAAAAAAAGAAAAAAATTACATCTTATTTTGATAATTCAAAATTCTTCTATAAATCGAGAACAGGTATAATTTTTTGTTTAAGTTAAAAGATAGATAGGTAATTAAAATTTTATATTGTTGTAAAAATACGTAACGAACATCGAGTTTAATTTTATTAGTTTTCGTAAACGTAAACACAAACCATGTATTAGCTACCGGCTGAAATTGTACGCATGTTTTCGGCGTACTCCGGTGTGATACAAAGGTATCACCAGTATGCGCGCGCATACTTTTTCTAATGTAATGGGAGGTACAAATTGGCATCACAGACCAGCAGTTGCAGTGTGAACAGTTTTGTCTTACGTACCATTAATAAATATCATTAATAAATATTTATTAAGTAGGAAATTTAGTTTTATTTAGTGTACTACTAATTTAGTGGAATAAAAATTTACTATACAGGCAGATTTGGCTCCCAATTTCTTTTTAATCGTTGTAATGTTCATATTTGGCTCTTTGGCTAATAATTTTGCCGACCACTGACCTAGGGAAAAGGAGAAAAACAAAGGAGTGGAGCATTACACATCCTGGAATTTTCCAGGAAAACGCACACCCTGCTGGTGGTCAATAGTTGTCAGATAAGCAGAAGGCAACACATTCTATTCGGAACTGAGAAGGAGCGTATTCACATGTTATGCCTTGCTCGCTTACGTGCAGTTTGTCGGTATGGAATCGAGAAAGCGAAAAGATTTAACATTAAAACTAAATATCGAAATTTTAAATCGATATGACAGATTATCAAATAGGAGTCAGCTCAATGCTGCAGCGCAGTTAAATATTTCTCAGCTACTGAATTGCTTAGAAAGTGTTGAGACGTGGAGTACAACACTGCTCCGATGACTTTAAAAAACATTATGATTACAAACGATTTATCAATGAGCTTCTTAGAAATAATTGTAGACAGTCAACAATAGATCAATTATTTTTACTGATTAAACAATTCTTATGTCTTAAAGGATAATATACATTACATAAATATAAGGTGAGTATTTTCATTTTATTTTGGTTTGGTTTGGTTTGGAGCGCTACGGTCTACTTCTTTTGCACACGAGGGCTAATGAGACCGGGACCTACTGCTTAAAGCCGATTCCGAACGGCTACGAATGCCATAGTTCGAACCCACGAACTCCAGTACCGACGATCAGCGCTCTAACCAATCGGCCAGCGTTCGGCCATTTTATTTTGAAATGTATTACGTGTGAATGAAAGGGAGGGGGGTAAATTTATCTAATTTTGTATATCGTTTATTGTTATCAATAGGTTATTGTTATCAAAATCACGGTGTCCCAAACTGAACAAAACGGAGCACACTGTATAAATTTCTGACATAACTGATTTGGATACTTATCTGTTTATTTATTTATTTATTTTCAATAATTTACTCAGTTTTTAGTTTTTTCCCCTGCTTGCATAAAGTCTTATAATAGCTCAAAATTCCATTTTCCTTTGGTTATACTTATTTTAATCATTTTTCAATCCATTTAAGTGGCGGTTCTACTGTTAGCATGGATGTCCTGAATCGATTTTAAGTATTAGGCCCCGATCTCATTAGCAAAACAGGAGACCGTAACGATCCAAGTTTAAGTATTACAGCTAGGAAACGTGCAAGACAACTTTAATTTCGAAACATTGAATATTAATTTTTAATGTGGTTTCATAAAAAAAAAATCTTCTTGTAATCTTTAACTTGCGACAGATTATTGGGAGGGGAAAAAAGAAAAAATTTGGGATAGAAATGCATTATTATTTTTATCGATTTTAAAGCTGCATACAACAGATGTTTCTTAGGGTTATGAATGAACTTGTAATTCCAGAAGAACTTAAAGATAACCTTAAGTGATAACCTGAGTGCAAAGATAACCTTAAGTGAGGTTTGTTCTTACTGAGGGGGCTACAACTCGATTTTTTTATGATGCCTCCACCACAGCATTATTGCTTATTTATTTGGTTAGGATATTTTTCACCCCCCGGAATTATTGTGGGATACTAGTGGGTATTATCCGAACAAACGGGGGTTCCGCCAATTTTATTTTATTAATTATAAACTGGGCATGGTCACTCTTTTTTTGGGCCATTTGATCTATATTCCTTTTATTTACAAGCTAAAATAATTTGCAAAAAAAATTTAACCCTTTGGCTTCCTTTATATGAGTGAATAATTGTTTCTGTTTTTATATCATACGTCTAACTGAATAATCTGTATAAATTTAAGATCCTACACCAAATCATTTCGCGCTTAAAATACATTTGTGTCTCACATGTGATACACAAGCGTTTAAACCAGTAAATGTGTGTGATGTACAAGACATACTAAACGTTAAATAACTTAATTCATCTGATGGCGTTTTAAAACACTTTAATTTTCCTGCTTTTTGATCATATTTTATACTTTTTTTTTCATTTTATCAATTTTAATTTGGATTACTACTGTCATTTAGAATTCAGTTGCGCCATTTTTATTTATCCAGTTCTTAGAACGAGAATCCTATTTCGTTAATACTAAACTGGGGTTGGCGACTATATTTTGGCGCCGTTTGATATATTTTCCTTTTAATTACAAGCTAAAATAATTTGCAAAACAATTTAACCCTTTGGTGTTGTTCATATGAGTGAATAATTGTATCTCTTTTTATTTCATAAGTCAAACTGAAAAATCTGTATAAATTTAAGACGCGACACCAAATTATTTCCCTCTTAAAATACAGTTGTGTCTCACATGTGATATACAAGCGTTTAAATCATTAAATAGATATACAAGACAGACTAAGCGTTATATAACTTAATTCATCTCATGGCGTTTACAGATAATTTAATTCTCCTGCTTTTTGATCATATTTTATACTTTTTTTTCATTTTTATCAATTTTAATTTGGAATATTTATGTCATTTAGAATTCAGTTGCGCCCTTTTTATTCATCCACTTCTTAGACGAGAATCCTATTTCGCTAATACTGTACTGTACTGTACTGGGCTTGGCGACTCTATTTTGGCGCCGTTTGATATATTTTCTTTTTAATTACAAGCTAAAATAATTTGCAAAACAATTTAACCCATTGGCTGTCTTGATATGAGTGAATAATTGTATCCCTTTTTTATTTCATACGTCTAACTGAAAAATCTATGTAAATTTAAAACGCTACACCAAATTATTTACCTCTTAAAATACAGTTGTGTATCACATGTGATACACTAGCGTTTAAATCATTAAATGTGTGTGATCTACAAGACAGACTAAGCCTTATATAACTTAATTCATCTGTTGACGTTTTAAAACAATTTAATTTTCCTGCTTTTGATCATATTTTAGATTTTTTTTTTCATTTTATCAATTTTAATTTGGAATATTTCTATCATTTAGAATTCAGTTGCGCCATTTTTATTTATCCAGTTCTTAGACGAGAATTCTATTTCGCTAATACTGAACTGGGCTTGGCGACTCTATTTTGGCGCCGTGCCGTTTAGCTTCCTAACAGATTAAAATAATTAATAGCTTTAACCCTTTGACTGTCGCCTCGCTGTATGAGTAAATAATTATATCTCTTTTTTTTTATTTTTTTATTTTATTTCGTACGTCTAGCCTAAAAATCTAATAAAATTTAAGACTCACCACTAAATAATTTTTCGCTTCAAATAGAATTCATTGTGTATCCCATGTGATATACAAGTCGTGCATATCATATGTGATATATACGACAGGCAAAGGGTTTAAGCAGCGAATTTTTGAATAGGTCCTAACCACCACAAGTTGCCACTCTCGATATATACAAAGAGAGTTATGTTATCGTCTGCCAGTCACTCGATAACCGGGACGAGCGGTCGAGGTGTGACTTCCTTAACCAAACTCTCGCCAGGTGTTGCGAGTAGAAGGAGGAGCAGCTGCGCAACGACACACTGTTTATTTCTTTCCCTTTTTAAAAAATTCTCCGTTGCAGGTGATTGCGACCAATGTTATTTCTTGACTCGGTTCTTGTACCAGATTTTGAAAACCCAGCTGAAACCAGTGTGTTAATAATCGTTCTAAAGTATTCTTTGATGTAGACACATCGTTAAATTTCGCCGTTACACTGCACAGAACTTGAATCATCTCGAAACGTAAGTAAACGCATGGAACTTGACTCATGGCGTACTACTGCAGATCGGTGTTAGAACCCTCGTTAAAAATCAGAAAAAAACATATCTCGAAAAACTGTGTTTACATTCGGCCATTTTTAATTAACTATATTGTTTTCGGATAATAAATAAATCAAATTCGATCATTCTGCTACGGGAAATGGAGCGGAACAGGGTTTACATTAGGTTTGAGTTCTGCGAAACATTTAAAAAAAATCGTTCTCTGCAAACGAGAAGTAATAAAATTAAAGTATTTTTTAAATCGCTTTTATTTAACAAAAAAAAAAAAAATGCACCAAAAAGTCGAAAAAATATTTAAAGAGCACGTGAGAGGGAAATTGCGTGAAAAGCTCTTTATGAAAATAGTACTGTGAATAGTAATGAGAAATTGCTTGAAGACCACCTATTAGGGTAAGTGCCAATTGTTAGGGTGGATCATGCGATTGAAAAGAAAAGTGTGGTGCGCTGAACATATAACAATTAAATACAGTGGACTCCGCTTAATGGGATCACGGTTAATGTTATCAATCACTTATTGTTATCGAAATCACTTGGTCTCGATTTTCTCCATTCATTTGTATGTTATCGCTTTATGGGATCATTACATCGGTTACTGTTATCAGTTTTGGAACCTCATTTTAACTGGCAAAGGAATATACACAATGTATTCAGAAGGAACCCATTCTTTTCTTTCACTTCGCTGTTGTTTAAATTTACGATAATTCCCCTCTTCAACCTAGGGAAATTGGGAATGAACAAAGAAGTGGGGTAGTTACAAGTTCCTCGAATTTTTTCAAAAATAAGCGCACCCTGCTGGTGGTCAATGGTTATCACAGATAAGCAGAAGACAACACATTCTTATTGGAACAGAGAAGGAGCGTATTCACATTTTATGCCTTGCTCGCTTACATGCATCTTGTCGGTGTGGAAGCCAGAAGTGAACAACTGATTCAACATTAAAACAAAAGATCGAAATTTTAAATCGTTATGACAGGTTAATTATGATTACGAACAAATCATCAATGAGCTTCTTAGAAAGAATTTCAGACAGTCAACAATGGATCAGTTTTTTAAAATGATGTATACAATTCTTATGTTTTAAAGGATAATATACAGTTCATAAATATAAGGTGTGTTTTTTCATTTTGTTTTGAAATTTAGTAAGGGGGAATTAAAGGGGGGGGGGTAAATTTATCTAATCTTGCATATCGTTTATTGTTATCAATCGGTTATTGTTATCAAAATCATGTTGTCCCAAAGTGATTACATTAAACGGAGTCTACTGCATTTCTTTAAAGTCTAAAATAACATTGGTTAAAGCCAATGCCCTAGACAAGGGGAGGGATTTAGAGGATTTAGGTGAAAATTGGATACCAGATGTAAGAACAGATTAACTAGCACTTTTAGTAACTCATCACAATATTGTTCCAAAATGTGGAGAAATAGTGAAAATATTTTGGCGAAAATTTGAAAAAGGGCATATTTTAACATTTTCTATTTCTTTCAAAAGGATTTCTTTTCTTTAGACTTCTGTTTTAAAATTAAAATTTAATACCATGTATAGTTTATATATTTTCAATGTTAATTTTGCTATTAAATTCATTGTGTAGTTACTACATTACTTATTCAAGCCTATAAATTTGTTCATTATATCATTTTTTAACTATTTTGATATTTTAAAATCACATTGTATTATGATACTCATTAGGTGTATATATACAGTCTGTTCCATAAGAGCGTGTCGTCTATTTCTCTGAAAATACGAACGAATTAGCTAAAAATACATGTGTACCGTGTAGTAAACATATTAAACTGAAATGCCCTTCACCTAATAAATTGTCCAGTCCCCATTATGATAGATTATGCAAGAATCACTTTATCATTCAATTTGGACGTCGAGCGGTGTTTAACCCGTTCCGGCAGGTCGTCCACATTTTGTACTGCTTTATAACGGGCTACCCTTTTCTTGACGGACGACTCCGACTTTCTCATGTACCGGGCTGCAGCTGCACAAGACACTTTTGGGTCCTTTTCGATGGTGACACAAAAACACTGCCTCGAAACGGCTCGCATACGCGGCACTCGTTTTGGAATTCTTGATTTAAACACAGCAAAACAAATCGAATAAAGAATATAACCATAAAGCATTCTTTTCTAATCTTTGAAGAACACGTGCCATTAAGCCGGTACCTACACGCTATCTATTGACGAACTTATGAGCGACACGCTCTTATTTAACAGTCTACATAAGAAAACCTGTAGTTTTATTGATGGTTTGGTTTGGAGTGCTACGGTCTCTTTTTGCAACACGAGGGCTAATGAGACCTACAGCTTAAAGCCGATTCCGGCTAAGAACATCCATGCCACTGTGGGATTCGAACCCACGAATTCCGGTGCCGAACGCTAGCAACCTAACCAATCGGCCATCTTTCGACTGTAGTTTTATTGAAGTATCCTTTACAAAAACAATGTCCGCCCCTGAATATAATTTCTGGCTACGGCCCTTGTTAAAGCCTTTTTTTATTTATTTATTTATTTTTACAATATGGTAATGATTTATTTAAAAGCTATATCTTTAATTTATATAATTAAAAATCATAAATGTAAAGTCCATTTTCAGATTGAAAAAAAATATGTGATCGCGTTGAATAATTCCTATTATTGTTTTAATAAAAGCCGGGTTAAAAAACGTATTGTAAAGTAAAAACTTGGGTAAAATTGATCGCGCACATTCGCGTACTTGACGAAAAGAACAGTTTTTTGCATTTACCAAACTTATATTTTTCTTTCCAGTGTAATGAGGAATTTTCACGTTTTCTAATTTTAATTTTAAGCAATAGAAGAGAAAAAAGTAATCAGGACAGTACCTATTTTTCTTTCATTTGGGGGCCTAATGAGTGATTTCTAATGGGTTTTATAGCGGACTCTTTAACGTCACTCAAAAACGATACTTTTCCTCCGTCCAGTTTGCTACGTCATCGTTCACAAAGACACCGACCGCCTATGTTGTTTACATGTTAAAAGGCGACTTTTAAATTAATTTCTGTGTAAAGTATCGCATATAATAGACATTTTTTTGCTATGTCTGGCATTAAAAAATCATAGTATAAATATTGTATTGTGCCACTCTGTAAAACTACAACTAATTGCAATGAGAAGATATTTTTCAGCGTTTCCAAAGATCCACATATATGTAAAATCCGGACAGATGCAATAAAAAGGGATGAGAAATTAAACCTAAAATTATCATATCAATCATCTTTATGGGTTTGTGAACACCATTTTTTCGGTAAATAAATGCTTGCTTTTGTTTAAATAGTACTAATTTAGAATAATTAAAGTATATAAAAATACATCTATACCTTTAAAAGGACTGTTGATTAACCAATGCTATTTAACTTTTTAAACTGCTCATTTTCGAGTATATCACAGAGTTCAACTACAATAACGTTTGTTAAAGCATATAAATATCGTAAAACATATAAATATCTAATGTGTATAATTATCTAATAAATAACTCGGGGGGGGGGGAGGTATGTATTTTCAAGATATTATAAATATTTTCTTCAGAGATGCATACTTTCTTAAGTGTATCAATTCACAGTGATATTTTTCGATTACATTGGTGACTAATTTGAAAAAAGAGTGTGCTCAGGTTTAAATTCTTTTTATCTATCTCTCAAAACTAACGCCGGAATAACTATTAATTTTTTATCCACTCACCACATTTCCCAGTCAGTTGTTCAGCTAGCCCAGGGAAATGGTATTGCTTCTGCAAGAATCAAATTCCTACATGTATGTTTTCGAGCGTTCTTTTAAAAATTCAAAGTACGTTCTCTGCCTCACAGAATTAACTGATCTGGATTAATTCTTATGAGAACAAGATCACGTGACTCGTTCGCTGTGGAGATGACATCGGCCACAAATGTGTATTTTTCAACTCCTCTTCTTAGCCCACTCTCCTGTTTCTAATCATGGATCTTGTTGGTGCTTCAACCACATTTGGCGAAATTGGCGTGCTTGCAGCGTGGCGTTTGAAATCTGGCGAGGGGATCGTAACTCAACAAATTGATACATAAACAAAAACAACATTTTGAGGAAAAATTTTACAAAAATTGAATATTTAAAATCTAATTGAATTAACAAAGGAAACACATAACATTCATACTAAATAGACTGAAACATTCACTTAATCACAAATTAAATAAACTGAGTGTGATTTTCATCACAAATTTGTGATTTAGTGTAAATTGTAAAATTAATTTAAAAACTGTATTTTGAGTGGAGGTTGAAGAGGAGTTGTAAAATTGAAATTTTTTTTTCAAATCTCTTATTATTAAATTATCTGGTACACAAAAATTAATTACTACTTACCGATGCACCTTGAATGAATTTAGCCAATTTAATATCATTTGATGTAGTAGTCGATCCAATAGGATGCACCTTTTAATATTGGCATGGATATTTGGCGGTATTTTTAATGATGTTTTTGAAATACACGGAATCCTATATGTTATTTTTTTCTCACTACTTTTAATAAAAAACTATCTCAACTTTACAGTGGATAAAAACACTTTATATTTATATTTATTAATCTCTCTAGACTCTCTCTCTTATATTTGTATATATAAATATAAAATATTTTGCAAAATATATATATATATGATTATAAAATTATGTACATACATAATACATACATACATTGCATCACACACACATATCCCCTATATAATAATAGCCTAAGGTGTCTGTCGGCAAATTTTTGAAGCGGTTGTACCTGGAACGGATACAGGCATCCATATTGAATTTTTTATGAGTTAGGGTTAGCAAAATTCAAAGCGAGTTCAAAATCTAAGCCATCCCCCTTTTTTAGCGTTTAATGCTATTATTTCAAGCCTTATTCTCCCCCCGTTAAAAGCAGGCGATTAAATTTATCATTTTCGATACCATTCATATATACCACCAAATAATCACTGTCCCGTTTGGGTTTCGAAATCAGAAGTGTGATACTGAAGAATGTTCTCAATGGCGTTAATTAATTGCTCAAAACAGACGCCCTTTTAATATAAAACACTTTTTATTATATTTACGTATGCGAGATCTTTAAATGCACAGAAAATGTCACATAGAAGAATTTATGGCGTAAATAATATTAACATATTAAAGCACAAAAGCAACTCAAGAGCCATTTTTCTCGCATACGAAAGAACAGCCATGTTTTCACTAAACAAAATCGTTCGTTGCCACTCGCAACTTACAGAGAAAAAATAAAATAAAAAAGATAATATGTGGGTAGAACATCAATTTTAACAGACGATTTGACATTCTCCCACCTAAGTTAACTTTTATCTTAAAATTTAACTTACAACTAACTACACAACAATAACAATAACATAATAGTAACAGTTCACAAGTCTAGTCCCCTATATAATAATAGCCTAAGTTATCTGTCCGTCTGTCCACGAATTTTTGAAGCGGTTGGACCTGGAATGGAAATAGGCTCCATATTGAATTCTTAATGAGTTAGGGTTAGCAAAATTTAAAGCGAGTAAAGTTTATTTTCTCCTTAACTATCGATCTGATTCTAAAATAAATTGGTATAAATAAGCTTCATATCACAGCAAAAATATTGAAATTCACTCCTTCCCCCCTTTTCGAGAGTTTAATGCGATTATTTCAAGCCCCATTTTCCCCCGATTAAGAGCAGGCGATTAAATTTATCAATTTATTATAGAATAAATAGATGAAAAAAACATTTTTCTATCATTATGACGTCATTCCTTTAACCATCTCATTTAATCATTTCTTATTTTAAACAAGCGGTGTGATCTCGATCTCACACGTTTCTTGCCTAGATTGTCTCTCTAACTTTTTTCTAATTCGAGCACAAGCGGTGATCTCGATCTCTCTTGCCTAGATTTTCTGCTAAACTTGTTTATTCTACATTTTTCTTTCTCTCCCTTTTTGCTTGATTTGTTGATCGAGATTAAATACACTTACTGATCCGCGAGTGGCACATACATGACAGTTAAATGACACGTAAATCTTTATATTATTTTCTTTACAAACTAGCTAAATCAAACAATATACTGTATTTACAACTTAATAAAATATGAATTTCATTAATCATAAAATAAGAACATATTTTAGTAACATGGATGACTCATACTGAAACTTTCTTAGTAATAAGTTTCATTGCTCTGCAAAAAAAAAATAATAATTAATTACTCAACCGCAAGACAGAATTATAAATAATTAAACATAAATAATACAATGAATGAGAAATTTAAAAAAGATCATAAAAAAAAAAAAAAAATATCGTTTTCACTCATACACACACAAAACACATTTAATTATACACACAAGAACATTTTAAAAAATTAAACACCAAAAGGAATGACAAACATGCTCATAAAATATTTAACACAACATATATATTCGAAAATGACAACAGAGCTAGCAATACATTATCAGGTTTGTGACGCGAATTGAAAAATGTTAATATCGATTGACACTTCAATGACTCAGACAGTACATAGCAAACACATAAATCACAAAATAAGATTAAAAAAAAGATTATAGCTATTATTATTACTAATATACAACGTTCTATTCACACATTGTGAACTGTATTTATATACTATATTATTTTATTGACATATATTTTCTTTATATCAAAAGACATAACACTATTAATAATTCTGTTATATAATTATTAAACACCATTATTTTCAATATTTATCAGTGCCAATTATTTTATTAAAATTGACATTACATATTTTTGTAAGCATATTTATTAATTTCTTCTTATCTAAATTATTATCTCTGCATTAGTATAATTCTATCCCAATAAATTCTAAAAACATATTTATCACTTAAATTCATTTTTTTGTTATTATATACTATCATCTTAAAAATTTAGATTTTATTCTTATTGTAAATAAATTCTTATATATTATATATATATATATATATATATATATTATATATACATATATTTTAAATATTATGTTATATCATCACACATATATTTTATTATCTTTTATATACACTTATATATGAAGAATTTCATAACTGGATTATAATAGTATATTAAAATATATATATGGATATGAAAATATTTTTAAATATCTATATTAATTTGCCTCTCACTATTTATTAAACGCAAGATTTATAATTCGAAAATTTTTATTTTTCTATGTATATAATCTGTACATATAACTTATGTATAATTATTAACATTGGTGTATTTCATACTATTTATAACTTTTGGTTTCATGTTACTATGATCTATAACTTTTTCTGTATCTTACTCATTTTAAAGAATTGTGATGTTCTATATGTCTACAGTATTGAAATCAAAAGTTTTCGTTTTTACCATGTTTATATCTTTTTAATTTGTATTATCAAAAATATAGAGTTATCACACGTCATTTCATGATGTATATATCTCTTTCATGACATCTATTAAAAACTGTGTGACTTCGTTTCACGTTTGTCACATCTAATTTTTATATTTATTCAATTATAAAATGTTTAATATAATAGAGATGATATAATTTAATGATAATTCCAAAGACAAAATACTTGTTCCTTGTATAATACACGTCTGAAATCAATTTAACACATTTTGTCACTATCAAAGTACAGGATCTATTTTGTATTTATGAGATTATTAGTTACCATGTACGAAAATTTAATTTTTTATTTACGTATTTGAAAATATATAAACAAATCAATGAATAAATCTCAAAATATTAAAAATAAATAAACATATATCATTATTATGATTGTATATTAGTATATAAAAATCATCTATTTAAATGTTATAATATAATTATGAATGTAAATGTATGAGTTATTTTAAATAAAAAAATTTTCATTCTCTATATAATACCACCTTAGTTATCTGTCAGTCTGTCTCGATTTATGAAGTGGTTGGACCTGGAATGAATAGAGGCTTCCATATTGGATTATAAGTTATAGTTAGCAAAATTCAAAGCGAGTAGAGTTATTTAAATATCGTCTGCATTATTTCCATACGTTTTATCGCTGAACTTAGGTAGGAAGTCAATAGTTTTCTTTTATATTTGGCTTAAATAATAGATTAAGTATATATGTGATAATTTAAAATTAAATGATCGATTATTTTTTGTTGAAATGAAAGTTTTACCCCCGGTTTTAAGAACAAATTCTTTTCATAAAAGTCTTGAAGTCTATTTCACGGACTCATAAATATCTAGCCTTTAAGTTATATATCTTTGAAAATTAAAAAGTTCGTTCGTTTCAGTGTTTAATTTTTATACATAGCCACACGGTTCACAATCGATTCGCTCAATTTTAGACATCATTCATATACACCGTCAAATAATGACTGTCATTATTAAAAACCTCTGCTGTCCATCCTTATCGCGTAATATCACAGGATAAACTAAAGTTGTCAACTAACATACTGTCAGTAATGTTTTTTTTTTTTATGTTAATTTTACGTTTTTACCATGTCCAAAACTTTTAGAGATAATTCTACACTTTTAAGATAAATTCGAGGAAGATAAAGTCACGGAGAAATAAATATGTATGTTTTTATTTATTTAGGTATATGAAGAAAGCATCTGTTTAATTTTCTATTATTTTGATGTAAATGTAGGATCATGGTGTAAAAAAAAAATTTGCAGAGTATTCCTTGATACGGAGAAATGAAAAAGCATATTGAACCTGCCTCATAGGGTACTTTACAATTCTGGAAAATGAAAAATTTACTGATCCCGTCATTTGACGGGCTATATGCTAGTGTATAATAATAACAGTTGTACTTCTTAACGTTTACCGATATTGAACCTGCCTCATAGGGTACTTTACAATTCTGGAAAATGAAAAATTTACTGATCCCGTCATTTGACGGGCTATATGCTAGTGTATAATAATAACAGTTGTACTTCTGAACGTTGACCGATATTGAACCTGCCTCATAGGGTACTTTACAATTCTGGAAAATGAAAAATTTTACTGATCCCGTCATATGACGGGCTATATG
Source organism: Pardosa pseudoannulata (assembly GCA_032207245.1). NCBI lineage: Eukaryota > Metazoa > Arthropoda > Arachnida > Araneae > Lycosidae > Pardosa > Pardosa pseudoannulata. The sequence goes on along the minus strand of CM063499.1, from coordinate 2,795,590 downwards.
CTAGTGTATAATAATAACAGTTGTACTTCTGAACGTTTACCGATATTGAACCTGCCTCATAGGGTACTTTACAATTCTGGAAAATGAAAAATTTTACTGATCCCGTCATATGACGGGCTATATGCTAGTGTATAATAATAACAGTTGTACTTCTGAACGTTTACCGATATTGAACCTGCCTCATAGGGTACTTTACAATTCTGGAAAATGAAAAATTTTACTGATCCCGTCATATGACGGGCTATATGCTAGTGTAGTAGCAGTTGTACTTCTGAACGTTTACCGATATTGAACCTGCCTCATAGGGTACTTTACAATTCTGGAAAATGAAAAATTTTACTGATCCCGTCATATGACGGGCTATATGCTAGTGTATAATAATAGCAGTTGTATTTCTTAACGTTGACCGATATTGAACCTGCCTCATAGGGTACTTTACAATTCTGGAAAATGAAAAATTTTACTGATCCCGTCATATGACGGGCTATATGCTAGTGTATAATAATAGCAGTTGTATTTCTTAACGTTGACCGATATTGAACCTGCCTCATAGGGTACTTTACAATTCTGGAAAATGAAAAAATTTTACTGATCCCGTCATATGACGGGCTATATGCTAGTGTATAATAATAGCAGTTGTATTTCTTAACGTTGACCGATATTGAACCTGCCTCATAGGGTACTTTACAATTCTGGAAAAAATGAAAAATTTTACTGATCCCGTCATATGACGGGCTATATGCTAGTGTATAATAATAGCAGTTGTATTTCTTAACGTTGACCGATATTGAACCTGCCTCATAGGGTACTTTACAATTCTGGAAAATTAAAAATTTTACTGATCCCGTCATATGACGGGCTATATGCTAGTGTATAATAATAGCAGTTGTATTTCTTAACGTTGACCGATATTGAACCTGCCTCATAGGGTACTTTACAATTCTGGAAAATGAAAAATTTTACTGATCCCGTCATATGACGGGCTATATGCTAGTGTATAATAATAACAGTTGTATTTCTTAACGTTGACCGATATTGAACCTGCCTCATAGGGTACTTTACAATTCTGGAAAATGAAAAAAAAATTTTACTGATCCCGTCATATGACGGGCTATATGCTAGTGTATAATAATAGCAGTTGTATTTCTTAACGTTGACCGATATTGAACCTGCCTCATAGGGTACTTTACAATTCTGGAAAATGAAAAATTTTACTGATCCCGTCATATGACGGGCTATATGCTAGTGTATAATAATAACAGTTGTACTTCTTAACGTTGACCGATATTGAACCTGCCTCATAGGGTACTTTACAATTCTGGAAAATGAAAAATTTTACTGATCCCGTCATATGACGGGCTATATGCTAGTGTATAATAATAACAGTTGTACTTCTTAACGTTGACCGATATTGAACCTGCCTCATAGGGTACTTTACAATTCTGGAAAATGAAAAATTTTACTGATCCCGTCATATGACGGGCTATATGCTAGTGTATAATAATAGCAGTTGTATTTCTTAACGTTGACCGATATTGAACCTGCCTCATAGGATACTTTACAATTCTGGAAAATGAAAAATTTTACTGATCCCGTCATATGACGGGCTATATGCTAGTGTATAATAATAGCAGTTGTATTTCTTAACGTTGACCGATATTGAACCTGCCTCATAGGGTACTTTACAATTCTGGAAAATGAAAAATTTTACTGATCCCGTCATATGACGGGCTATATGCTAGTGTATAATAATAGCAGTTGTATTTCTTAACGTTGACCGATATTGAACCTGCCTCATAGGGTACTTTACAATTCTGGAAAATGAAAAATTTTACTGATCCCGTCATATGACGGGCTATATGCTAGTGTATAATAATAGCAGTTGTATTTCTTAACGTTGACCGATATTGAACCTGCCTCATAGGATACTTTACAATTCTGGAAAATGAAAAATTTTACTGATCCCGTCATATGACGGGCTTATGCTAGTGTATAATAATAGCAGTTGTATTTCTTAACGTTGACCGATATTGAACCTGCCTCATAGGGTACTTTACAATTCTGGAAAATGAAAAATTTTACTGATCCCGTCATATGACGGGCTATATGCTAGTTTATAATAATAGCAGTTGTATTTCTTAACGTTGACCGATATTGAACCTGCCTCATAGGGTACTTTACAATTCTGGAAAATGAAAAATTTTACTGATCCCGTCATATGACGGGCTATATGCTAGTGTATAATAATAGCAGTTGTATTTCTTAACGTTGACCGATATTGAACCTGCCTCATAGGGTACTTTACAATTCTGGAAAATGAAAAATTTTACTGATCCCGTCATATGACGGGCTATATGCTAGTGTATAATAATAGCAGTTGTATTTCTTAACGTTGACCGATATTGAACCTGCCTCATAGGGTACTTTACAATTCTGGAAAATGAAAAATTTTACTGATCCCGTCATATGACGGGCTATATGCTAGTGTATAATAATAGCAGTTGTATTTCTTAACGTTGACCGATATTGAACCTGCCTCATAGGGTACTTTACAATTCTGGAAAATGAAAAATTTTACTGATCCCGTCATATGACGGGCTATATGCTAGTGTATAATAATAGCAGTTGTATTTCTTAACGTTGACCGATATTGAACCTGCCTCATAGGGTACTTTACAATTCTGGAAAATGAAAAATTTTACTGGTCCCGTCATATGACGGGCTATATGCTAGTGTATAATAATAGCAGTTGTACTTCTGAACGTTGACCGATATTGAACCTGCCTCATAGGGTACTTTACAATTCTGGAAAATGAAAAATTTTACTGATCCCGTCATATGACGGGCTATATGCTAGTGTATAATAATAGCAGTTGTATTTCTTAACGTTGACCGATATTGAACCTGCCTCATAGGGTACTTTACAATTCTGGAAAATGAAAAATTTTACTGATCCCGTCATATGACGGGCTATATGCTAGTTTTTAATAATAGCAGTTGTATTTCTTAACGTTGACCGATATTGAACCTGCCTCATAGGGTACTTTACAATTCTGGAAAATGAAAAATTTTACTGATCCCGTCATATGACGGGCTATATGCTAGTATAATAATAGCAGTTTGTATTTCTTAACGTTGACCGATATTGAACCTGCCTCATAGGGTACTTTACAATTCTGGAAAATGAAAAATTTTACTGATCCCGTCATATGACGGGCTATATGCTAGTGTATAATAATAGCAGTTGTATTTCTTAACGTTGACCGATATTGAACCTGCCTCATAGGGTACTTTACAATTCTGGAAAATGAAAAATTTTACTGATCCCGTCATATGACGGGCTATATGCTAGTGTATAATAATAGCAGTTGTATTTCTTAACGTTGACCGATATTGAACCTGCCTCATAGGGTACTTTACAATTCTGGAAAATGAAAAATTTTACTGGTCCCGTCATATGACGGGCTATATGCTAGTGTATAATAATAGCAGTTGTACTTCTGAACGTTTTACCGATATTGAACCTGCCTCATAGGGTACTTTACAATTCTGGAAAATGAAAAATTTTACTGATCCCGTCATATGACGGGCTATATGCTAGTATAAAATAATAGCAGTTGTATTTCTTAACGTTGACCGATATTGTACCTGCCTCATAGGGTACTTTACAATTCTGGAAAATGAAAAATTTTACTGATCCCGTCATATGACGGGCTATATGCTAGTGTATAATAATAGCAGTTGTATTTCTTAACGTTGGACCGATATTGAACCTGCCTCATAGGGTACTTTACAATTCTGGAAAATTAAAAATTTTACTGGTCCCGTCATATGACGGGCTATATGCTAGTGTATAATAATAGCAGTTGTACTTCTGAACGTTTACCGATATTGAACCTGCCTCATAGGGTACTTTACAATTCTGGAAAATGAAAAATTTTACTGATCCCGTCATATGACGGGCTATATGCTAGTGTATAATAATAGCAGTTGTATTTCTTAACGTTGACCGATATTGAACCTGCCTCATAGGGTACTTTACAATTCTGGAAAATGAAAAATTTTACTGATCCCGTCATATGACGGGCTATATGCTAGTGTATAATAATAGCAGTTGTATTTCTTAACGTTGACCGATATTGAACCTGCCTCATAGGGTACTTTACAATTCTGGAAAATGAAAAATTTACTGATCCCGTCATATGACGGGCTATATGCTAGTGTATAATAATAACAGTTGTACTTCTTAACGTTGACCGATATTTGAACCTGCCTCATAGGGTACTTTACAATTCTGGAAAATGAAAAATTTTACTGGTCCCGTCATATGACGGGCTATATGCTAGTGTATAATAATAACAGTTGTACTTCTGAACGTTTACCGATATTGAACCTGCTCATAGGGTACTTTACAATTGTGGAAAATGAAAAATTTTACTGATCCCGTCATATGACGGGCTATATGCTAGTGTATAATAATAGCAGTTGTACTTCTGAACGTTTACCGATATTGAACCTGCCTCATAGGGTACTTTACAATTCTGGAAAATGAAAAATTTTACTGATCCCGTCATTTGACGGGCTATATGCTAGTGTATAATAATAGCAGTGTATTTCTTAACGTTTACTGATATTGAACCTGCCTCTTAGGGTACTTTACAATTCTGGAAAATGATAAATTTTACTGATCCCGTCAAGACGGGAATGCTAGAGTATAATAATAGCAGCTGACTTCTGAATTCGTCTCGAATATTTTTGAGGTGGGGCAGCCGCTCACTTAACCTGTTGCTTTTTATAAATATATTTTTTTGTATAAATATGCGCAGTTTCTTAAAGGATCTTGAGGTTATAGTAGCTGTAACTAGGGCATGTACACTCCGTAAAAACCACACCCGGATCTACAATATATATATCTGTGAGTGTGTACACATGCATTCGTACGTTTTGTCCCGTCTGCATTGAGATGCACAATATGTGCAGGTTCCCCCCTCTCAGCTGGGGGAGGGGGTGTTTGGTATACCGCTCCCCCCGGCAGTGTTTACGTTCGCGAAAGCAGCCCGGTTCGCGACAGCTGGGAGCGTTTCCTGTAACGAATACTCCGCGACCTCAAGGGGCAAAGAAAAAAAAAAGAATGGATGAATGAATGAAAATTTCGTCGCTCTATTCCACTCAACCTGACGACCCCCCTTGCAAAGGTTCGAATCCGCCAGCTGTCGAACGGGACCGCGTCAGTCAGTCAGTCCCAACTGGAGGTGTGGAGCAGCGCGGATCACGTCTTCCGAATCTGCCTTTCGTGGAATGAGATTCAGTCATTGTCGCCCCTGGATCATTTTGAGCGATTTCGTGGAATCCGCTTTTGTTCTATTTTTCGTCTGCCGTCAAACGGATCTCTAGCGAGTGCGTGGTTACTAAGCAGCAACTTCGACCCTTTTGGTCATACCTTCCTGAATAGTTTATCTGCGATAGCCCTCTGGGAAGTGTTATTTTGACCAACAGCACCCCATTGGATTTCTTCATTGACTCCGACCACCAAAATTCCATTTTCGTTTCGTTTGATTTCGATTCGAACGAAAATCGATGGAGTGCAATCTCCCAGGAGGTCGTGAGTCAGGGCAGATGTGCCCTTTTGAATGATTCTCTGTGTAGTGTGTGCCCCAACCGTCCTGAATTTTCGAGGTCTGTCGGAAGCAAGCAGTGGATATTGTCGTTCCACCTCGGATACTTCGAATGCACCCCTACGCTCGGATTTTAAGAACGTCGCTACAAGATGTATCTCCACTCAGGTGAGAATTTAGTGATTGATTAAAATCGGGGTTCTTTCAAAGGACAGGGTTCTCATATATTTTCTTAAGATAAAAAAATATCCGATATTTTGAATAGTCTACGTATTCTTGTTTAAGATATTAATACTTTTATGTTGGACATACCTCCATTATATATTTGTAATAATAATATAGTAATTTATAGTAATGATTGATAATTTAAGATTAGCTATTATAAAATCAGTGTTCTCACTACATCCCAAAAACTGGAAACCCGTCTGTACGTTCTAGATGCAGTTAGGCTAAAAATATGGATAATATATATGTATAATATTATATATATTATATATATGTATGTATACATATGTATATGTATGTATATATATGTATATATATGTATATGTATATATATATATATATGTGTGTATATGTATATATATATATATGTATATGTATATATATATATATGTGTGTATATATATATATATATATATATATATATATATATATATATATATACTTAAGTTTTCGGTCAATTTCCGGCATTGACGGAGCCCATTTTTATTCATTTTCTTGACCAGTGGTGGCCAAAATGCGGCTCGCGAGCCACATGCGGCTGTTTGAAGAATTATTTGTGGCTCTCGATAAATGTACCCGAGTTTCTCTTTCATTTTTGTGTTGTTATATTTTACAAAATTATTACATTTGATAGAGCGCTGGCAATGTTGGTTTAAAAAAATTGGTCTTATTGGACTTTCAGCACATGGTATGCAGGACACGTACTAGTACGTTTTCTGACGATTGATACTTGAGCGTGGGACACGTTCTAGTACGGGTTAGAGTAACAACATGGTTTGTTCGTGGGTACAAAAATAACGGTATAGACAAGAAAACGAAGCCGAATGTTATCGTCTACTCCACAGATTCTGGAAAAATTGAGACAAATAAAAACTAGTTTTGACATCAGTCGTTGCGGAACCACAGAACAGAGAAAAATATTAAAACTATATGCTACTATTTCTATTTGATTTTTCATATTTACGATACTATTATATATATTTATCCACTAAAAAAATATTTTGTTTTGTTTACAAAAATCTTATGGTTGTTATTTATATATTTCTATTTATATGTTTGTTTATATATTTCGATATAAAATACGAAAAGTTGGTTAAAAGATTCAATAATTTTCGATCTATTGAGATTTAACTGAATAACTAAATTGACGCGCAAAAAGCCCGCTCCCGGCACAATTTCTCTGCGAAATGGACCCGCACAAAGTGTGGTAAGTGATGATTCTCAAATTCCAGAATTCATACCGATTCACTGTATAATTCACCGAGAACATCTCGTTACAAAATATTTAAAATATCCTGATGTTATGAAAATAGTGTAACACATTATAAATTACATTCGCACTAATGCAAAAATCACCGATAATTAAAAAAATTTCCTTGAAAAATTAAAGGACAAAGAACTTCGAAATAACATTCAATAAATATAATTTAATTTCTGTAGAAAAAAAAAAGATTTAATACCTTTTTTGCATACCTTTAAATATGTAGTTAATTGCGGCTCGCTCAATTTTTTGAAAAATGGCTCGGATTATCAAGGAACTTGGTCACCACTGTTCTAGACGTTGTGTAAAATGTGAGCCAGAAATGACACCCTGGCGTTACGAAACGTCGAAAGGTGGGGAGGGTCGAACAGCTGTGACGCAGATTTCGACACGTTTCCTCTTTAGGGGCGGGGGTTGCTGGGATCAAGAAAACAAAACTTCGGGTGGTCGAAAGCAATGACTACAGTTTTGCCTTCGGAATGGAGGATGTCGAAAAAGGGAGCGCATTTTTCAATTTTTATAGGAGGGGTTCCATAACCGAAATGGATCGAGTCCATTCGGGAAGATGTATATGAAGTCCTAAAGTTTCTGAATTGTAGTTGATTCGTGTGATTTTAATTATTTTTTGAAAAATGCTTAAAATTTTGGATAATGTTTAAAAAATGTTATAGATTATGATGAGAATTTGCTATTATTAAAATGTGTTGTTAATATCATGTATGGGTTAAAATATTTATGTTTATAGTTATAGATTAACATAATAATACAGAGTTCCCATGGTCCTTAAAAGTCCTTAAGAACTCCTTAATTTTAGCTTTCATTTTTAAGGGCCCTTAAAACTACTTAATTTTAAAGTCAAAGGTCCTTAAAAACTCCTTAATTTTTAAATTGCAGTGCAATCAATTTCTCCATCAATGAGATCTGCAGTCGTCATGTGATTTCCTATCAGTTTTCTTATATGACAAATGTATAATCTTTCGCATACTTAAAAGGTTTAAAGTATAAAGTCAGCTGCCCTGTCCTAATAGCTAACAGTCATGCAGATTTTAATTAAACGAAGCATATAGGATAGGGTTTGTAAATATTTCAGTTACTTATGGAAGTTTAATTTTCCTTGCATTGAATATAATAGAAAAGTCTAAAACTTTCTTCTTTTCCAGGCAACATCGATTATAATCAGTATATATATATATATATATATATATATATATATATATATATATATATATATATATATATATATATATATATATAATGAGACTGACTTCTCGGTGGGGGGTTGCCAAAGCCGTCTTAAGACGGCTTTGGGGTTGCAGTCATGGCCATAAAAATGATACCATTTCAGCTAAAGACCTTTATTAAGATAACTTTGAAGGACGGGTTCCCACTTCATCATAGGGACAAACTGAAGGGTCAGCTAGCATGAAGTTATATGTACAAGACACGTAACACCTGGGTCGACATCTGTGGGAAAATATCTCTAGAAAAATCTGTCTCCGCTAGCGTGTATCTCCTTTTTATTTGGAAATTTCCTAAATTGTCCGCTAGGGCCATGTAGGTTTATAATTGGCCAGGCCCCTTCTCCGAGGGCGTAACCTGTAGCCCCAGTGGTCAATTTAGGTTTTATCATTACTAACTTTTTTCATATTTCTAACGTATTTTCTATGCTTTTGTGAGAAGTGCCTTAAAATGATCAGGTTTTACACATTTTCATTAGATTCTTGTTTATCAGGGTTCCCATGGTCCTTAAAAGTCATTAAGAACTCTTGATTTTAGCTTTCATTTTTAAGGTCTCTTGAAAGTACTTAATTTTTATCAAAGGTTCTTAAAAACTCCTTAATTTTGAAAGTGGAACTCTATCAATTTCTTCCACGGAAAGATATAAAAGCAAAAGTCGCTGAGTTTCAGAACTTGAGCAAAAAAATTTCTGATACAAAAAAAGCCGAACGATGGCCGAATGGTTTGGGCACTGACCTTCGGAACCGGAATTCGTGGGTTCGAGTCCCACTGAGGCATGGATGGTCGTAGCCGTTCGGAATCGGCTTTAAACAGTAGGTCCCGGTCTCATTAGCCCTCGTGTAGCAAAAAGTAGACCGTAGTGCTCCCAACCAACCTACCGATACAAAAAAGAAATTTGTTGAACTTTCAAAATTAAATTATTTATGTATGTGGATTTGCACTCTGGAAATTTCTTTAAAGTTCATAACATTCTTTTATATTTTCTAGCCAAAAGTGCAGTATTAATAGTAAAGAAAATCATCAAATACACATATGTTGTTAGTATATTACTATAGTAATTCAAAATTCCTTTCCTTGATATCCTTAAAAAATGATGAAAATACTTTTAGTTTATTAGTACTTTTTATGGTCACAAGCTAGAAAACTTATTTCGTTTGCGGTAACAGGTGTATCTCTAATTGTACCACTTAAATAGCTTGGATGACTTTTGTAAAAAAAATATAAATCATTCTCTTAAAGAATATTTTTATTTGTACTTTTAGAATCTATTATTTCTTATGGGATGATCTTCGAGACTTGACGAGCTTTATGGGTATTAAAAATTAACAATCTATAATGTCTATTTATATATCTATTTATAACCGGAAGTAAAGGGACAATAACGAGGGTGGGTGTCCCGTATTCCAATCTAGTCGACAAAGGGTGAAGTAAAAAATCATAGAACACTTTGGTCACTGACACAATAAAAGTTTAGCGTATTTTTGGAGACTTTTTTTCCTCGGTGTGTTCCACTCGGAGGGTTAATAGTACTGTGTAAAGTGATTAAGTTTTAAAAAAAATATATATAATTTTGCAAGTGCTAAAAAAATCTATTTTGAATTACTTGGCCAGTTACTGATGTTTCCTTCCCCTTCCCTTAAATAAAATTTAGTTTTATTACACACGTGATCCATATCGAGGCTGATAAGATACAGTGAAACCAAGCAATGTTTTGCCAACGAAAAGTTGAGTTGTAGTCAGCAATCGTATTTGTTTACAAACATGCACTTCTCTATACCATTTTCCTAATGCAGGTGCGCGTAAAAATAACGTCGTCATTAATAGGTGTGTATGTATACAGATTGCAGTTCGTGAGTCAGGTAATCGTTTTCTGGCAGATCCGAAAAGATGACATCACATCGAGGTGGGGGGTTGCGGAGGTCTAGGTCAGGGCCTCAACAGCTGTGCAGCAGATTGCCCCCGTTTCCTCCTCTTCGGGGGAGATCGCTTTACAAAAAAACTTTCTTTTTTTTTATTAAGGTGAATTGAAAGATGTGGTTTGGAGCGAAACGTTTAAGGTGGCTGCGAACTTAGAAAATGGAGCGGAAGATTCTAATGTTTGTGTTTGTGTGTGCGTATACACACACTGGGCCGAGCTAGTAAGTGGGAAGAGAATTTTACTGCAAACTAGCCTGTAGCCCGTTATATTGACGGGATTAGTACAATTTTTTATTTTCCAGAATTGTAAAGTACCTTATGAGGCAGGTAAATTAAAAAAAAAAAAAAAGGTTTGTTTTTTGGCTGAGAATTATCTGTTACACGCTCAATATTTTTATCTTTATACTCCTCTAAAGTCTGCCGATATTGTGAATGCAGTTTAGAATCAAGTTGAATCCATTTACTCAAACTGTGTGGTTACGTATACAAACGAACAAACTTCTTACCTTTCAAAGATATATAACTGAAACGCTAGATATTTATCAGTCCGTGAAATAGACTCCTAGATTTTATGAAAAGAATTTGTTGTTAATACCGGTGATTAAATTTTCATTGCAACAAAAAATAATCGATGATTCAATTTAAAATTATCACATATGTACCTAATCTATTATTTAAGACAGATATAAAAGTAAATTATTTAATGTCTAAGTTCAGCGGTAGAATGATTAACCCTCCGAGTGGTACACACCGAAGAAAAAGTCTCCAAAAATACGCTAAAGTTTCATTGTGTCAGTGACCAAAGTGTTCTATGATTTTTTACTTCACCCTTTGTCGACTAGATTAGAATACGGGAAACCCACCCTCGTTATTGCCCCTTTACTTCCGGTTATAAATAGATATATAAATAGACATTATAGATTGTTAATTTTTAATACACATAAAGCTCGTCAAGTCTCGAAGATCATCCCATAAGAAATAATGGGTTTTAAAAGTACAAATAAAAATATTCTTTAAGAGAATGATTTATATTTTTTTACGAAAGTCATCCAAGCTATTTAATTGGTGCAATTAGAGATACATCTGTTACCGCAAACGAAATACTTCGAAATAGAGATTTACAAAGCCACGAAAATCTATCAGCGTCTTTGTGCCTCACAGAGTAGGTGTGCAGTTCCTAAACAATCGATCTGACCCTCCTACCTCAAAAGTCCATAGGGGAAAACACTGTCAGAAATGTACATTACATCCATTTTTGGAACGTTTTGGAGGTCGAAAATTGTACGTGACAACCGCTTTGAAGACATCATCGGTTTGGCGGAATTGTACGTGCGAACCACTTAGAGGGTTAACAGCCAAATTCCAAAATCTCAAATTCATAAATGAATAGGAAATAAATGATTAATGACAGTAGTGAATTTCAGGGGTTTTGTGAAGTGACAAGCATGGTTGAAATTTCCTCTTAAAGGCTTGGCTTTCTTAAAATGAAGAAGTGGGGCTGAAAAAACAGCACGATGGCGTAGAAAATAGAGAAGGAAGATCATTTTTGAGTGTGACGAGTTATTTGGAGTAGAATTAAATTTGGCGACAGATAAAATAGGGTCATTTTACATTATTGTGTATCAGACCTTGTCGGAGCCAAAGGAAAACGACGACTTAACGTTGTTTTTACTGTATTACAATCAGATTTGCGCGAGTAAATGTTCATTTACTCTCGCAGGACGTCACTTTCTTTAATTTTTCTTCCTATTCGTGTTTCAAAAATGGACGATTCCTTGTGTAACTTTTAAAGATATAACCTTCGATGTGAAGGTTCGATTTCGAAATACTTTAAGGATATATTGTGGAATACTATTCAACGGGAAAGTCATAACCCTGCGAACATTTTTGATACATTTCGCGAGAAGACGAGCAATTTTTTTCATTTTGTTACAGCGTGTTATCGCAGTTATGATGAGGAAATGCAACATTTAAAAAATGATTTTAGATACTGTTTCTTCGAGTGGAGATAAGAGTTTCAAAGAATGGGAGGAAAAACAAGATGACGAGGAAAATGATAGTAATTATGAATGATTAACTGAAACTGAAGCGGATGACGAAACGAATGACTCGAATTAATTTTGTCAAAGTGTCCCTTCATAAAAATTATCTAATGTAGAAATGTTCGGGAAACACACTTACGAAATTTCTTGTAATTATATGCATTTCAGAAAGTATCACTTTTGGAGTTTGCAATCTACTGACATTTTCTGAGAAGTTACATAGTTGAGAAAAATACATTAACATTTTCATCGATTCAATTAATTTTTTATTATAATTTTTTTTAAGAGGGAAGTGATAGAGAAAGAAAGGTGCAGAATATGGCAAACGATTATATAAAAGATTTGCTGAATGTTTAACACATTGATGCAGGACACGCACTAGTGCATTTTCTGACGATTGATACTTGAGCGCGAAACACGTGCTAGTTCGTTTTCTGACGATTAATACTTGAGCGCGGGACACGTACTAGTACGTTTTCTGACGATTGATACTTGAACGCGGTTCACTTACTAGTACGTTTTCTGACGATTGATACCTGAGCGCGGGTCACGTACTAGTACGTTTTCTGACGATTGATACCTGAGCGCGGGTCACGTACTAGTACGTTTTCTGACGATTGATACCTGAGCGCGGGTCACGTACTAGTATGTCGTTTTCTGACGATTGATACCTCAGCGCGGGTCACGTACTAGTACGTTTTCTGACGATTTGGTACTTGAGCGGGAGGTACGTGTACTAGTACGTTTTCTGACGATTGATATCTGAGCGCGGGTCACGTACTAGTACGTTTTCTGACGATTGATACTTGAGCGCGAAACACGTACTAGTACGTTTTCTGACGATTAATACTTGAGCGGGGGACACGTACTAGTACGTTTTCTGACGATTGGTACTTGAGCGGGGGGTACGTACTAGTACGTTTTCTGACAATTGGTACTTGAGCGGGGGGTACGTACTAGTACGTTTTCTGACGATTGATACTTACGGTACGTTTTCTGACGATAGCGCGAGTCACGTACTAGTACGGGTTATTGTAACACCATGGTTTGTTTGTGGGTACAGAAATAGCGGTATATGCAGGAAAACGAGGCCAAATGTTTTTGTCTACTACATAGATTCTGGAAAAATTGAGACAAATGAAAACTAGTTTTTATATTATTAATTTTATGATTGATCGATCTTTTCATTTTTTATAATGTAAAAATATTTATATATAACATATTTCGAAAAAATTAAAACTATATAGTACTGTTTCATTTTTCATATTTACGAGACTATTATAAATTTATCCACTAAAACATATTTTTTGTTTACAAAAATCTTATGGTTGTTATTTATATATTTCTGTTTATGTATTTGTTTATATATTTCAATATAAAATACGAAAAATTAGTTAAAAAATTCAATAATTTTCGATCTATTGGGATTCGACTAAATAACTAAATTTACTCGCGAAACGCCCGCTACCGGTACAATTCCGCTGAGAAATGTACCCTCACACAATGTGGTAAGTAAAAGGGATAGATAAACTGAAAAGAAAATTTTTTTTCCGGTTTTTGGTTCACATCAGAGTGAATAATCTTATTTTTAAACCGCTATTCACTTCAAAATGCTTACATAGGCCTAAAATCGTGTAAAACATAGAGAAAGAAAGAAGTCTTTGTATATTTTATTATTATATTCAATTATTATGTATTAAATAAAAACAAAGAGCAGATTTGAAATAAATCATGATAAAATGTACTATGGAACAAATCGATTTTGAAAATGCTTACATAGGCCTCTGTTTACTTAAAAATCGTGTAAAACTTTGAGAAAGAAAGAAGTCTTTGTATATTTTATTATTATATTCAATTATTATGTATTAAATAAAAACAAAGAGCAGATTTGAAATAAATCATGATAAAATGTACTATGGAACAAATCGATTTTGAAAATGCTTACATAGGCCTCTGTTTACTTAAAAATCGTGTAAAACTTTGAGAAAGAAAGAAGTCTTTGTATATTTTATTATTATATTCAATTATTATGTATTAAATAAAAACAAAGAGCAGATTTGAAATAAATCATGATAAAATGTACTATGGAACAAATCGATTTTGAAAATGCTTACATAGGCCTCTGTTTACTTAAAAATCGTGTAAAACTTTGAGAAAGAAAGAAGTCTTTGTATATTTTATTATTATATTCAATTATTATGTATTAAATAAAAACAAAGAGCAGATTTGAAATAAATCATGATAAAATGTACTATGGAACAAATCGATTTTGAAAATGCTTACATAGGCCTCTGTTTACTTAAAAATCGTGTAAAACTTTGAGAAAGAAAGAAGTCTTTGTATATTTTATTATTATATTCAATTATTATGTATTGAATAAAAACAAAGAGCAGATTTAAAATAAATCATGATAAAATGTACTATGGAACAAATCGATTTTGAAAATGGTTACATAAGTACATATCACTCATCAGTAAAAGACTATGGATTGATCTAAAGTATGAGAAACACGAGCGAAAGTTCTGCTGTCCGTTACAGTTATGAAATGACTAGGCAATATATCTACAGGAAAAGTATGTCAGACATGCCAAATACTCCGGATTGCTCCGGAGAAATAAGAAAATTTGATAACTCCAGAAACCAGGGTTGGCGTGATTTAAATCAGTTAATTTCAATCATGATTTAAATCAGTTGATTTTTTTGAAAAAGTCATTGATTTAAATCATTTTTTTTCTCACTTCTTTGAAAACCTATATTCCAAAGACAGGAGAATTGGGAATCAGTCAGCACAGTAATACCAATAAGAAAATAAGTGTAAATAAATAGCATGTGCTTTCCGACAATTTAGGGGTTGTTATCAGAAAGTATGGAGTAGGGGTGACTGTTGGAATTCATTTTATGCAATGGGAGGTAAAGAAAGTATTACAGAACTTGAAATCCAGTTTGTCTACCAAATAACAACAGCCGTGGCTTCCTCTGCTGGAATGGAAAGACAGTTTTCTTCTTTCGGTATTGTTCATTATAGCCTTTCTAACCAATTAGGAGTGGAAAAAGCATCAAAGCTACTGTTTTTATTGAAACAGGTAAATCTATAATTTGGAGCTTAAAAATATTGAAATGGGATTTGTTTTTTAAATAAATAGTTTGCATTAAAAAATATTTAATTTGTTCTTTAAATTTACATCTTATTTAGTTTGCACTATCGAATTTCAAAATAAGGGAATGTATTTAGATTAAAATTTATATATTTTATTTTAGGTAATCAATGTGTAGAATACTATTACTTCTTATAACAAACTATTCTATGTATATTGCAAAAAACATACAAACAACAACAATTAAAATTAGTATTCAGAAAAAAATCAAAAATGTCAGATTTAAATTTAAAAAAAAATTCAATCAATTAATCTTATTATTATTATTATTATTTTTTAAGAACATGATTTTTTTTCCAACCCTGCCAGAAACTCCCCAGATTGCTCCGGAAAAATAATTAAGTAAAAAGCCTTTTAAGATTTTAAATTTCTTTTCATCAAATTTAAAATATCTAAGAATTTGTTTGGTTTGGGAGTGCTACGGTCTACTTTTTGCAACACGAGGGCTAATGAGACCGGTCTCACAATAAATACCTCCTCTATTTTTTATTTTAATATTACATCGACATTATGTCAATTTTGGGAGGTTGTCCGACTGTCCTTTGGTAAGTCCAGGTAAAACAGACGTTTATAACAAATTGAGATAATTAAGCTATCGAGATCGATAAAATAAGCCTTCAGGTTTAAATAAAAATAAATTTTGATAGCTAGATAATTTTAAGAACGTGCAGAAACAAAATCGGAAAATAGTGTGCACTTACAAGCAATAAGAAAATATTAGATATCGGGAACGATGACGTCACAGCCAATCACGGAACGTTTTGATGTCACATGATTTTAGCTTAATTTTAAAACTAATTTTTAAAATGATGGACCTAGTTTTTTACATTTTTGAAAACATTTTTGGAATCTACGAGTCTAGAATTGTCAGAAAAATACTAAGTTGTCCGAATCCGCCACATGTGCAAATTCCTCATTTAAAGGGTGGGTGGGTGGATATCGTTTTAGCTTCGATTGTCCTTCGACCACATTAAATTTTTATCCTTTAGTTCCGGTTCGAAGCCCTGGTGTAGACTCCGGTTGTATTCTTGAGTTGTATTCTTGGCATTTTTTTTTTTTTTTTGTTTTTCTTTTCAAATTTCATTTTCCTATTTTCTGAATATCTGCTCGAAGGGAGGAGTGGTAAGGGTTTCTCGCACATCTGCGCGCGCATCATTTCAGGTTTAAAACTGCTCTCTCTTTTTCCTCCAATGTTTAATTCTAAACTTCTTTTTATTTTAAATTGCGGGGTCTGTCCGACTTCACGGAGCCCGAAAACAACGCATTGGGATGTTTACGGCTATTAAACGTAGAAAAAAAAAATCGCACAGACACACACCCATTCTTCTTCTGAGAACCGAAATTTCTCCTCTATAAAACCCGTTTCTTCTCCCCGCTTTCGCAAATAATATTTAACTCTTCTCAGCGAACGATCCACAATTTCCCGTTCTTTCACCCGCATCTCCCCCCTTTAGATTTCTTTCTTTTTTTTAAATTTTCTAAACGGATCCATTTCGAACCCGGTAGAACTCTTGAGAGAAAAAAAAAAAAGAAAATGAAACGAATCTCGAATCTCATTATCGAGGTGGACCGGGAATGAAAGAATTTTTTCTTCTCTTCTTTTTTTTCTCCCTGTCTTTCCGATCAAAACGTTTAAGAAACGAGAGAATTGGTATGTTTTTTTCTACCTTTCCCGAAAGCGCACAAAGACATTTGAGTGTTTGTTGGTTGAACGCCGGTCGACGGACTCCGGTGTGTAATGATAATAATTTGCCCTTTTTCTCTTCTGTTTATCTCCAGTAAATGGCGGTTTTGGCCCCGCGTTTTTCGTCGCTGCCGTTTTAATTAGGCCTGTATATTTTCATTTTCGCGGTCTCGTTCCAAAAAAGGAATAGATCCGCTTTCAGATTATTATTACTATTATTGCCATTCGTCTTTTTGATCGTATGTCTGCTTGTTTTCATTTAAATTTTCGAACTTTAATTGGTTCGGGAGGTAATCGACCTCGACAGATTTTAGAACTTCCTAATGGCAGCGTGCCTCGTGTAATTCGGAAGGGCAGTAAGAAGTCATTGGGTTATACCAATCGAGTAGCGAAGGGGGTGGGAGCTGTAAACACCCTCATACAAAATTGCTGCATATATAGTCTGTTCCATAATAGCGTGTCTTCTATTTCTCTGTAAGCACAAATGAATTAGTTAAAAATACATTTGTACTGTGTATTATACATATTAAACTGAAATTCATTTCACCTAATAAGTTGTCCAGTCCCCATTATTATCGATTGAGCAAGAATCGCTTTATCATTCGATTTTGACGTCGAGCGGCGTTTACCTCGTTTCGGTATGTCGTCCACATTTTGTACCGCTTTATAAAGTGATACCCACTTCTTGACGATCGACTCCGACATTCTTGTGTACCAGGCTGCGGCTGCACAAGACATTTTGGGCCCTTTTGGATGGTGACACAGAAACACTACCTCAAAACGGCTCGCATACGCGGCACTCATTTTGAAATTGTTGATTTAAACACAGCAAAACAAATCGAATACGGCTATTATATATGTATAAGGCTATTATATATAAGAATATAAGATATAACTTCATTCATATATTCATCAATTCAAGGGTAAAGAACTTCCCCTTCTCTGAATTTGTATTATAAAACTACCCTCTCCCCCTCTCTCTCTCTCTCTCTCCCTCTCACACACACACAAACACAGACAGATCTGGGGCTAGTAAGTACAGTGCGTGCATGTAAATATACGGCCAAATTTCGAGGGCGGTCTATAGAATGTACTAGGTATAACTTAATCGAATCGCCTGTTCTTCACCGGATAAAATACTGCGGGATATAAAGGCATTAAACGCCCGAAAAGAGGAAAAGGGGTGGAATACGAACGTTTTGAATTTTATTTTGAACGTTGCTAATCCTAACTCATCAAGAATCCAATATGGATGCCTCTATCCATTCCAGGTCCAACCGCTTCATAAATTCAAGGACAGACAGACAGACAACTTAGGCTATTATTATATAGGGGATTAAGAAAAAAAAACATTCTCCTCCTTTTCTGGGGGGAAAACACCCAATTTGATGATTTGTTAAACTGCGGTTAATAGGAAGCCGCCTCAAGCGGCAAAATGAAGTACGCCACTACAGTAAGACATAGCGAGAAACTTAAATTAGTCTTAATCACTAAATATAAAGCTTCCTGACTGCCTCGGGATGTAGGGATAATTGTATTTTTGTCGTAACATAAAAATTACATTCAAATATTTTCGTCTCTTATTATGCTTGAC
>CM063499.1:2589358-2771858 GCA_032207245.1 Pardosa pseudoannulata | reverse complement strand
TGGAAAGTTAAAAAAGTTTTACTGATCCCGTCATATGACGGGCTATATGCTAGTTATTAAATAAACCTCACTTAATCTTCGGGGCCTCAAGGTTGCGTAACCAGTACGCGGAAACAACTGGTTATTTTCAATTACCAACACATCTACTTCAGCTATTAGGAAATTGAATACATATTTCAATAACAATTAAATATGTTCTCAGATTTTGTGCACTTTCGTCTTTTTCCATTTCCCATTTTGTGAGAATTAAAAGATTTATTAGGAAGAAATAAAATAAATCTGGTTCTTTAAAATTTTTACTTTAGATTGTTTAAATTCTCGAAAACACTTTTGAAATAGATTACAGTAATATTTTTTTTCAATTATTTAAAAATACATATCATTTTATCAAATTTAATAGATTTTTTTTCCATCATATACATCTAAATTCATTTCGTAACGTAGCTGTTTTTTTCCCTTGCTTTTTACATCTGAAGCGGAACATTTTAATGATTTTGAAACAGCTTTGGCGAATTTTTAAATCTATTTATTTTATTAAATTGAAATATTTACCTTTGAGATATTTGCAGGAGTTTTCTTCTTTCTTCGCGGATTACGTATTTTAAATTTTTATTCCGGTTAATGATAAAATATCATGACATTTTTTCCCCCTCTATTACAGAAAAGAATTGCTATTTTTAACTTTACAGCGATGAACTGTTCCGTAATAATGATTTGAGCGTTTTGAATAAGCTTATTTCTCAGTCAAAACATTTAACTTATTCGCTTGCACTACTTTTTTTTTCTTTTTTTTTTAATTCAATCAAGGATAAATTATGGTGTTTGTTTAAGGTTTTGAGTCACTACTCGTAAAATAAATCTGATTGGAGCAAACGATTTTTCTATTTCTTAAAATAATTAAAGAGGTTATTATTTCTGAAAAAGTTTAATTTGTAGAATGGCATAAGAAATATTTCATTTTAAATGTTCTTATCGTTATTAAGATTAATACATTAAGATTTTTACTGTATATTGACGATTTTTTTTTTCAGAAATAAAACTGGATATTGGTGTAGTGAAAAGAAAATAAGATTTATTTATGCATAAAAAAAGGATATTCTAATTCTTACTTTACATTGTTTTGACACTCGAAAACATCTTCTGAAATAGATTACGCTAATATTTTTTTAAAGCAATCGTTTAAAAAATAGAAAGCATTTATCAATTTGAATAGTTTTTTTTTTTTTCATTATATGCAGCTATATGCGTTTCGTAATATAACTGTTATGTTTGCTTTTTACTTCTGAAGCGAAACATTTTAATGATTTTGAAACAACTTTGCTGAATTTTTAATCTACTTATTTTATAAAATTAAAATATTTACCTTTGAGATATTTGCAGAAGTTTGCTTCTTTCTTCACGGCTTACGTATTTCAAATTTTTATTCCGGTTATGATTAAATATCATGACATTTTTTCTGTTACGGAAAATAATTGCTGTTTTTACCTTTACACCGATGAACTGATTTCGAAATACTCATTAGAGCGTGTTTTGAACGACAGAATAAGTTTATTTTTCATTCGAAATATTTAATTTATTCGCTTGCTACATTTTTTTTTAAATCAAAGATAATTTTATGGTGTGTTTAATGCTTTACTTCAATGCTCGTGAAATAAAACTGATTGGTGACAAACGATTTTTTACTTTCTTGAAAAATAATTAAATGAGCTAATAACTTGTAGCCTCCACACTATGGCCAATTGTTCACCACTACCTGATGGTGACCTTGGACAACGTTTTACGGGTTGCATCCACACACTGGGCCACTAAATGAGCCGAGCGCGTGGATTCGTCCATAGGGTCTACTGCGCATTTTAGTTGCGCTTCTGGCTGTCTTTCATCTTTTGTAGTCTCCACACTATGGCCAATTGTTCACCACTTCCTGATGGTTTAGGGTTGCATCCACACACTGTGCCACTAAATAAGCCGATCGCGTGGATTCGTCCATAGGGTCCACTGCGCATTTTAGTTGCGCATCTGGCTGTCTTTATTCTTTGGAGAAAAACCGCTTCCGAAGCCATCCTCCGCCAAGGCCATTTTATCGTCTGCCATCGTCAACCTCCATAAGCCATATCCCCTCTAGACCCCTCTAGTAATGGCTTGCAGTGGACCATAGTGTGGAGGGGCCTTTAAAAAGTTTAGTTTGAAAAATGGCATTAGAAATATTTTATTATAATTGTTCTTAGCGTACTACATTTTAGCCAGTTAGGAATTTTACTACATATTGATGATAAATAAAACTGGATATTGAACTTTACCGACATAAAATATAACATATTAAACGTTCATTACTTGAAATATTTTATTTTAAGAAGTTATTATTTTATAATATTACACATTCTGCAACTTGATGAATAACTGGACATTAAAAAACATGCCCAATTTTATGATAAACATATTAACAGACGATATTCACAAATTTAAAAGAAATTGATAAAAAACATAATGCTCCTAAAATGTAATTTTCTTTCCTTCCTTCCTGTTTTTTTTTCTGTGAAACGGCCGTGTGCCATCACACTGAGTAACAATACGTGGTTAAAAAATTGTTCTTCGATACCTGAGTTCGTGGGTTCGAATCTCACTACGATCATGGATGTTTATAACCGTTCAGTTTAGTTTGGTTTTGAGCACTACGGTCTACTGTTTTGTTCACGGGGGCTAATGAGACCGGGATCTATGCTTTAAGCCGATTCCAAACGGCTACGAACAACCATGCCAACAGCGGGATTCGAACCCGTGAACTCCGGTACGAAAGAGCAGCGCTGTACCATTCGGCAACCGTTCGGAATTAGCTTTAAGCAGTAATACCCGTTGTAGCAAATAAGTAGACCGTAGCACTCTAAGCCTAACTGAATCACATGTGTATTGTAGCGGCTAACCATAAAAGTGAAATCACGTCATTGCAAGTTCTATTCCTGGTGACGTGAATTTCCGTCACTCCATATTTTGTTGCTCATTCCATGTTGCTGACGTAAATTCGTGTCGTGCAATTTTTGTATCTGATTTCGCCAACATTATCCCATGTATGTGTTATAAAAAAAAAAAATAAATAAATAAATAAAAAATAGGAGTAAAAGAAAGAAATATAATTTACATAATTTCGTTATCGCTTTATTCATATTGCATACAGATATTTCACAGTGATTTCATAGTTTATTTATTTTTATTTTTATTTATTTTTTTTTTACCGCCTTAACGATTCAAGTTTGTGGTAGAATTTCTTCTTTGTTTCCGATACCTAGTATTAGAAACGCATGAAATTTGTCTATTGCGAATGTAATAATGAAAAAGTATATAATTACCCGATTAAATGGGAAAGAAAAAACACTTTTTTGGTTTAAAAGGTCAATTTATAGATGAAAAATGAGAACAACTATTCTTTATTATTTTTAACGCTCTGTACTTTTATGTTCTAAAGCTTACTTTTCACTCGTATTGATGTTCGAAAACGCACTTTTTACTCATATTGATGTTCATTATCTCACTATTCACTCACAATTGATATTCGAAAATTCACTATTCTCACATTTTTAAACATTTAGAGATGGTAATCCTGATTTTTTTTAGAATTGTTTTAACTCGTTGACGGACGCTTGCGTCTATAGCCGTCAAAAGGAAATTCACTATGTGGCACGACTGCAATAGCCGTCCAAAACGAAATGGTCGTTTCTAGACTCTACGGTTATAGCGGCACAAATGTGCATTTACCGGCGTACAAGTAGAAGCCTAGTGTCCTGTTTTGGAAACTATTTTTTAGGTTGAATTCCGTTTTTCACCTGTTACACGACTTGTAGCTTCAGTATGTACGTGATTGTGAAGGGAACAGTGCGATCGTGTGTTCTCTTGAATCCCCCCCCTCCCATTTATTTATGTTTGTTTGATTATAAACTAACATTTCGTGTAAAACTCCCAAAAATACTTAGTTGCGCACAAAAAATGGCTTATTTGAGTCATTAATCCTGTCATTTACGTTTTTAAATTTTTGCGGTTATAGCCGCCATCGTCGTATTACTTTGTGTCTAGAGTCCGATAGCGCCATGACGGTTATAGCCGCAACCTCATTAAAGGGGCTGAATGAATCAAAATTAAGTTTATTGAAACTGAAAGAGTAAAACTTTATTTCTAATATTCTAAAAATTACAAAAACATATAGTGTTAATTTTCGAACTTCTCTAGTTCCTAATGTCCGTCAGTGTCATAACACATTGTGTGCTGGTCCATTTCGTAGCGGAATTGTACCGGGAGCGGGCGTTTTGCCCGTCAATTTAGTTATTAGGTTAAATCTCAATAGATGCAAAATTGTATCATTTTTTAACCAACTTTTCGTATTTTATGTTGAAATATATAAACAAATCCCCTATATAATAATAGCCTAAGTTATCTGTCCTTCTGTCCTCCAAATTATGAAGCGGTTGGACCTGGAATGGATAGAAGTATCCATTCAAAGCGAATAAAGTTTATCTTCTCCTAAACTATCAATCCGATTCTAAAATAAATTGGTATAAATATGCTTCATATCTCAGCAAAAAATACTATCTTCTTTAAAACGTTCGAAATCCAACCTTTTCCCCCTTTTTCGAGAGTTTAATGCCATTATTTCGAGCTCTATTTTCCCCGGTTAAGAGCAGGCGACTCAATTTATCCATTAATCACTTAATAAATAGGTAAAATAACAATTTTTTTCTAGCATTGTGACGTCATTCCTTTAAACATCTCATTTAATTATTTCATATTTTAAATATCGTCTACACTATTTTAATATCTTTTATCACTGAAGTTAGATATTACGTAAATGATTTTCTTTTATATTTGTCTTAAATAATAGATCAGGTACATATGTGATAATTTTAAATTGAATCATCGATTATTTTTGATGCAATGAAAATTTTATCACCGGTATTAACAATAAATTCTTTTCATATATGTCTAGGAGTCTATTTCACGGACTCATAAATATCTTAACTTTTAATTTATATATATTTGGAAATTAAAAAGTTTATTCTTTTGTGTGTTCGTTTATTATACATAACTACACGGTTTGACTAAATGAATTCAATGCGATGCTAAACTGCATTCACAGAATCGGGAGACTCTAGAGGAGTATGAAGATAAATAAACTATTGAGAGCGAACCAGATTATTCTCAGCCAAAAAACAAACCTTTTTTTACATACCTCATTGGGTACTTAACAGTTCTGTAATATTAAAAATTTTACTAATCCCGTCATATGATGGGCTATATGCTAGTAAATAAATAGAAATATACAAATAACAACCATAAGATTTATATAAACAAAAATATATATATTTTTTTAGTGGATAAATTTATAATAGTATCGTAAATATGAAAAATCAAATAGAAATAGTAATATATATTTTTAATTTTTTCGAATTATGGTACATATAAACATTTTTATATTATAAAAAAAATCAAAAGAGCAATCATAAAACTAATAATGTAAAAACTAGTTTTTATTTGTCTCAATTTTTGAAGAATCTATGCAGCAGACAAGAACATTCGGCTTCGTTTTCCTGCATATACCGTTATTTTTGTACCCACAAACGAACCCTGTTGTTACACTAACCCTTACTAGTACGTGACCCGCGCTATCTATCTATCGTCAGAAAACGTACTAGCACGTGTCCCGCATACAATGTGTTAATAGAATTTTCTTAGAAAGTAAAACTCCGAAGTAAACTTCGCTGTTTTTTTTTCCGCATTTTGTTTCGACAATTTTACGCCCCTCGATTTTGTAAAATTTAATATATTTTCCTAGACACGGACTAACGGAATGCCCTGTATAACGGCTTTTGTTTATATGATTTATAGTGTTGTTCAGTTAACATTGTATAAACAAAAATGACTAAAGTTTCGGACAAAAATAAGAACGGTGTCCAAATGGTAAGGCATTCGGAGTTCGTGGGTTCGAATTCCATTGCTGGCATAGATATTTGTAGCCGTTCGGAATGCGCTTTAGGCTGTAGATCCCGGTCTCGTTAACCCTCGTGTAGCAAAACAGTAGACCGTAGCGCTCCAACCAGGTGAAAATAGGCTAAAAATTCAGTAGGTGATTTATGGACACGAGACCCAAAAGTATCCGCACACCCCTTGACTAATCCCCTTCGTCTGGCATCACGGCCGCGTGAAATAGATCGGCCGACGAGATCTTGCGTCACCCCTTTTCGGCCGCGTCATGCCTGCTGATTGTCAATTTGAAGTGGGGAGTTCCACCATTATCACATTTCTGCTATGTTTATTGCGCTGTTGGAGAAATCAATCACATCCTCAGAATAGACTGGATTCTGTTCCGCTACCACTCTTACCTCGCGATAAAAAAAAAAAACTACCGAAGAAACGCCGCAGCGTTTAAATTCGATTTAGAAATATATATATATATATATATATATATATATATATATATATATATATATATATATATATATATATATATATATATATATATATATATATATTTCCGCGCACCTGGAAAGTCATGGAAAATCATGGATTTAGACAGTGGATTAATTTTGTCATGGAAAATCTTGATTTTTCAAGTAAAATGAGTAAAAGTCATGGAAAGTCATGGATCCGCTAAACTACCGATTAAAAAAAATGCATTGAATTGTTTAATTCTATTTTTACTTGTCATTTGGCTGAAATTATTGAGTTTGGTATTTATGTATTATCCTATTGACCATACTGCCAAGTAAAATTTGTTCACCAAGGAAACTCAAAGCAAGAAAGCTTAATGGGTGGGTAAATGTATATTATTCTGGTCCTTTCTTAAATTGTAGATTAAAATTTTATTAATATAATAATAATTATTTTTGCACAAAATATAAGCTTTTCTTTAGGGATATTGTATATAAACATTATAGGATTATATTTGGCTATTATTCACGGTCACCCGGATAATACCAAAGTACCCTGAATTCAAATTGGAAACATTTTGATTGAAAAATTGCTATATGATTAAACTTAGGTATGTAGATACAACAATTTATTTTTATGTATGTGAGTTTATTAACATTTATAAAGTAAGTTTATAGTTTTTTATGATAAAATTCCTGTAATTTCTCTAAAAGCATATATTTTATTTGTATGTACATCAGAAGTTTTATTTATACATACTTTTAACAAAAACTTTCTACAGTCATGGAAAATGATCTGCTAAATCAGGGAAAGTCATGGACTTGAAAAATTTTATTTTGGCAGATACCCTGTATATATATATATATATATATATATATATATATATATATATATATATATATATATATATATATATATATATATATATATATATATATATCCGTGCCTTATCCATCCGAAAGGTGATCTCGATACAATTACAATCTTCCCTTGTTTAAAACAGTATTTATGCCCATTTGAATTTTGGGTATTTCATCCTATTCAGATCCTTCTAATTGGTGGTTTAGTTTGGAACGCTTCTCTGCTTTTTTTGCTACTCAGAGGAAGTTGTTGCAGTCTGATGCCACTTGGTCAAACCAAGCAAGAATGAGCTTAAGGCAAGGGCAGAGGGGTGCTCTTTTCGTTTTGACGAGCACCGCAAGGATGAAATTATACTTATGCTCAAGTGAGTCCTCGTAATTTTGAAGCAAAGACCAAGAGGAGACCCATGGGCTTATCTTGCCACTCCAGAGGTATTGATTGGGAACTTGGAGGACAGTGTGACCAAGAACCTATTTTACGTGCCCCAATCACCTTTAACGAACAAACGGATGTTAGGCCGGCTCGGGCTCCTTAGGCAACCGCCGAACGATGGCCGATTAGTTAGGGTGCTGGCCTTCGGTACCGGAGTTCGTGGGTTCGAATCCCATAGTGGCATGGATGTTCGTAGCCGTTCGGAATCGGCTTTAAGCTGTAGATCCCGGTCTCATTAGCCCTCGTGTTGCAAAAAGTAGACCGCAGCACTTCAACCCAAACCAAACCTTAGGCAACTCTTTTCTTATGCATTAATTCCCCGTAATACCGTAAAAAGATGTAGTGAACCATCAATAGCTTGTTTAGTTTACCATTTGTTTTAGTAAACATCGCCAATAATTTCTCCACATTTGCCAAGGGTTACTCTATTCTTAAGTATTACCCATACATATATGTGTGGGTTTGCGTGGCTAATTCCATTATTTGACGAGATATCGCCAAGTTGGCGATTTTGTAGGCTTTTTTCCATCCAGTTGGTAATATTTCGTCAATAAGTCGCTAAAATTCTTGCCTGGACTTCTAGAATGTTACTGCGTTTTTATAGTTCTCTTTGTGTGGCGAAACAATCTAGCCGGTGAAACTGTATAATAAACAATTTAAAGGTCGTTTCAAAATAATACAGAAAATAGAAATAGACCGGTAAGCAAATATCGAATAAATTATAGAGGAATAACGACAATATTTCATTTATATAATAGAAACCCGGAGATTATATAAAATACTTATCTCCAGTCTGTTAAATGTTTCTGCTGGGATAGTCAGCCTTTTAACTGTTTTCTTTTTCGAGAAAAGAACGATACCACGGGGAGGTAAGGCATCCAAAGCTCCTCACGTCAAACTATCCACTGACCATGGTCACTCTGCGTGTAACGTTATTAGTTTTGGTGGTACATGAGATCAGATGGTGATGGTTAATGTGGGGATGAAGAGATGATAATGACTAGAATGTGGTGGTGGTGGAGTTCAACCGAGAGCTCCACCACCTAGCTAGAATGTAGTGAAGGTAAAGGTCAGCCAGGTGTCGATTAATTGAGTGAGGTTTGATTGAGGAAAGTCAGTCAGAGGTTGGGAAATCATTCGTTAATTGGCGGCAAAGTAGATCATTAGCGTCTGAGAAATTTCCACCAGAAATAAGCAGTGAAACAGTATAAAATAAACAGTAGAATGCTAGTATACTATAAATGACTTCTGACCGATGGCAAATTGTGTTTATTCGTCATTTTCTCCTTTTTTAACCTAAAATTCTATTAGTCAAGAAACAAACTTCATCAGAAAAACTTTTTCCACTAATATTTGAGGGAGTTGGAGTAGGAGAAAGTGAAAGAGTAGTCTGTGTTGGTGAGGGTGAACATGAGGTTGACCAGGCACTTTCGTCTTCTGAATCCCGGTCACATTTGTCGAGAAATTTATCAAGTAACTGCATCTGGGAGGTTAGGTGCGGAAGGCGTGGGGCAGATCCCATGAATAGTACCATCGTATAGATATAGTCCTCGTCGGACATCCTGTTCGGAGTTTCGTACATGCAACTATCATCGTCGAAATTTGCATCTTGTGCTTCCAGTTCCGGGTCGCCACTCGTGTCCAAAACAGCGACGACAGCCAAGAACAGGCTGTAAGCCGCCAGTGCGTACTTACCGCCGTGCCAATAGTCAACCATCATCAAAAGAGTGATCAAAATCTCAAAATATATGCCCATTTCTTTTTCACGGTGTAGATCACAAGTAATGCCAAAGTATATTTAGTCTTTCTTGACGTTAAGTTTCCAAAATGATTAAAATCGATGTAATTTTGTCCTTTCTTGATGCAAAATTTTTTCAGGTTAAAGAAAAGTCACTGTTTTCGCGATATAAGGTTTCCAAAACAAGCTAAGTTAAACGAAAGTTGTTTCTTCTATACAACGTAAAGTTTGATAACTATAGTCGATGAAAAACTTCCTCTCCATTTAAAGTAAAATAGCTTGAAACGTTTCCAAACAACAACCGTTGTCTTGTCACAGTTTCTAAGAAAGGATACTAGAATTTAACCGTAATTATGATTGTGTATTTAGCGTAGTCACTATAACTCCCAAATAATGTAGTCTCTGTTTTTGTTATTTCAGTTCAAGATTTTATAATTTCTCAAAGCATATCGTAAAAGATGTATAGGTTCCTTTTGGTGACTTCTTGACGTTGGCTACCGGAGAGTCGCTAAATGAAAAAAATTAAAAAGAAACACAGTAAAAAAGGAAATGTATTATGAAGAAAAGTAAATAAAATCCACAAAGATTTTGAACTGAGGTATAAAAACAGATAAATAAATTAAAAATAAATTTGTGAGTGTTACCTATGCAGTAATCTCGCCAAAATAGAAAACAGTTTGGAAAGTGCTAAGATCTGTACTACATTTGTGCCCCGGTTTTGACATCAGGTATTTCCGATTTCAGCGTGTAAATCTATAGTGCAAATATATAGTCATTCCTTATGTTCGCCAAATAGGAACAGATGTAGTATGTGCCCCCCGAATGGCGATTTTTTACGTCATCAACAGGTGACAACATGTTGGCATATTGAAATTTTTATGCTACTTTAAAAGCAAGAAGTAATTTTCATTTGGAATTGTGACAAGAATGAAAGTTATAAAGAGTAACTCTAAGTTAAAACATAACAAGTTAAACGAAAAATAAAAATAATGTTAAAGAAACATACAAAATTCTCGCCAATTAGCAAAAAGACGCCAAATCCGGAAAACGTGCCAATGGAGCCGCGTAATAAATCTCTACCTCCAAATGACGATGTTAAATGTTGCACACTTTTTTTAATATCTAGATGGGAATATATGGGAAATAAGGAAACGTGCAACCGCTCTGATTTAGGAACACATTGACGATATTTTGTATTATCGACTTCTTTGTTGCCTAAGCGAACATTTATCTCATCTGAAATATCGTATAAAGGGCTTGACTAAAGAACTGGGTTCCCCCGCCAACTTGGCGATAATGGTTTAAGTATGGTCTCCGTGTCCAAACAATCTGTATCTATATTTATAATTTATATATTTGCATCCAACTCTCCTTGTGTAACTCTTTTCTTATATATTAAATAAAATAAATTCTTATAATAAATTCTTATATAGTAAATAAATGTGCGCAATGCTGAAAAAATTTAGATATAACAAACCATTAATGATTCACTATGGCTGATTTTTAATAATTTGGAGCTGTTGCGTTTGTAAACTGTTAAGGGATTAATTGCCCATAAATATAAATGTCCAGTTTTTAGTCGTTTTCTTTAAGTAAGAGTATATAATTCTATTACATGCATTACTGTGTCTATTACATACATTCTATTACTGTGCATTAATTAAAGTCGCTAGAAAAAGCAGAAATTATAATATGTTTTGATGGATTGCCTTTGTGTTTTAGTGAATATCGCCAAATTTGACAAGGGGAACCCAATTAAGTAGTCCCCGTATGAAGTACAAAGAAATTTAGTTCTGTAAAATATGAATTTTAAAAAAATATAAAACAATCAGGAAAGTGGAGTGAACTTTGTAGATTCAGAAATTATAGATGAATATAAACGGAAATCTTGATTTCTGCTTAATTTATATTCCTTATAATTTCTAGCAATAAATGTAAAAAGTCGCCAGTGGGGTGAAAACGTGAGAAAAAAAAAAAAAGCCATTTTCCTCTTTGCTATTGGTGTACGCTAATTTGGCATCGTAAAGACATATTTAATTATTTCTTTACAATTCAATAGCAAAGTGTTAAATTACAAGTGTTTCCAAAACTTAACGCACAATAGTCCGTTGCAAATTGCGGACGGGCGTTAACGTTTACATTTGGTTGTTGTAGCCGTTGCCATTTGGAATGTAGAAATATCGTCTATATGTATCGGTAATCGTATGACGGATTTATATATGCCTGTAAAACTATGAATTGTGTATGCGTGTGTAGGTAATGATTTTATTATTATTATTTAATTAATTAATATGGGATTGAAAGTTTACTACTTTAGATTAAGACTATAGCTCCCTTCCCCCGAAAAAGTCATTGATCCTTGATATACTGGGCTATTATTTTCGTTCAATTTACATTTCTATTTTCGGTTTTTATAGAGCAATTTCAAACAACGTCTCGAACTACTTTAATGCCCTTCCCATTAATTTTCATGTTTACGACAGCCCATAGGCAAACAATAAGCTGCCCTTCCGTTTTAAACAAGAGTCAAAATTATGAGTTGAGATGTACCCTGCTGTGTGAAATCGCCTTTTTAACACATTCTGTGCTGGTACATTTCATAGCGAAATTGTACTTGGAGCTGGCGTTTTGCGCTTAAATTTAGTTATTCAGTTAAATCTCAGTAAATCGAAAATTATTTCATTTTTTAACCAACTTTTCGTTTTTTATATTGAAATATATAAACAAATATATATAATATACAAATAAACATATATATATATATATATATATATATATATATATATATATATATATATATATATATATATATATATAATATCATTTTCGCAAGGATAAATAAAAAGTTAATTTTAAATCTAAATTGATTTTTTTAATCCACCTTCCCGTTCTGTGGTTCCGCATCGACTGATGTAAAAACTAGTTTTTATTTGTCTCAATTTTTCCAGAATCTATGTAGTAGACAAGAACATTCGGCTTCGTTTTCCTGTATATACCGTTATTTTTGTACTCACAAACAAACCCTGTTGTTACACTAACCCGTACTAGTACGGGACCCGCGCTCAAGTATCAATCGTCAGAAAACGTACTAGTACGTATCCCACGCCCAAGTAACAATCGTCAGGAAACATACTAGTACGTGTCCCGCATACAATGTGTTAATGTAACCGTAAGTTTTAAAAATACGCTGAAATGTTACCCAGAAAAGTTGTTTTGAAATATAATTCTTTTTGAACTGGGTTAATTGGCAGTTTATTTTGTAATGATTCGTATATTAAAAAGAAATTAAGTCTCGCCAACTTATTCCCTGTGAATATACGGACCCTTTTTTCTGCAAATACGTAGACTCTGTATGATGTACGAAAGTTTTGCTTTTCATTATTAAAGTTCTTTTTCGTATGGATGTATCTGTATTAGTTAGTCTCCTCTAAGCAACTTAATCAATACAGTTTTTTAAAACATACACGTATTATGCATTCTATAAGTAGTACTGAAAATATTTAGGGGTGGAAAGGGAATTAAATGGCATTCGGTGGTCTCTAATGTACTCAGTTCGTCACTGTTCACTGTTTTCTATTGTTTTGATCGGTTTCCCGTTAGCAGGAGTAGCAGCAGCCAGCGATCTGGGTTCGAGGCCATTGAGCAATGGCTGGTGGCGCGATCGCAATCGCTTTTTCCTAATCTGTTCCGCCAAGGGAAATGTCGGCCAATAAATACCATAAAGGTCGCCATCTACCGATGCGTCGCACAGGATGCACGTATGGCTAATCGTTTAAAAGTTCGGGAATAACGTTTCGGCTCCGTGAGCCCGAAAATGCGACGGTGATAGTTTGTTGCCTGCGTCGCCTTTCTCCTTTCCACCCTCTCCTCGACAATTTCATTTTCTCGCCAAAACGTGCAGGTCGATTCCTATGCGTCTTTGCAATGGTAGCGATTTTTAGGATTAGTATTTGGGAAAATATAATAAAACTGAACATATCTGGCGGATTATATTTCTCAGTTTTGTTACTCAGCTGTTCTCGCTCATTGATAAAAGTACTTGAGAGCATAATCTAATGGGAAAATAACTGGACATGTCTGATTTTCGGACGAATTGAATGGATCTGCTACGAGGGTTACTCTGAAATTTTTGAGATACGCGCAGACGAGAATTTACAAAATAAAAATAATGGTTTAATTTTAAAATACAAAGTATTTTAAAACGAGACGATTTTTTACTGACTTACTTCAACTTGTTTAGCATAGAATAAATTTTAAACCGAAGAGAAAATAAGAGTTGACGCGAGAACATTTTCGCGCTATGATTTTCTACGATTTTAAATCGGTATTAAATCAAGAAGAATGCTTTCAACGGTTGCAATTGGTGATGAATCTCCAGCTCGTGCTACTGTATTCAGATGGCTTAAAGAATTGAGCAGAGGTCGCCATTTTCTTCAGGATGAAGAACACACAGGAAGGCCGCCATCGACAGTAATTCCGGATAATGTGTCTGCCATAGGAAAAATGTTAATGGATGATAATATATGATGATGATAATAACTTAACATTGGATAAGCAGCCCTACACAAAATTATTAATGAAGAATTACATATGAAAAAAAGTAGTTTGCCGTCGGGTTCCCCATAATCTAACTAAACACCAAAAAGGGGAGCGTGTCAGAATCAATAAAGAAACTCTTAAATTGATAAAAGATTGTGGCCACCACATCATTTCTAAAATTGTAACGGGTGATGAAACGTACATACCGTTTCTTGACGTTCCAACATGTCAAGAAAGCAAAGTGTGGGTCTTTGAAGATGATACCAACGCGACAATGGTGAAAAGACAACTCTCACTGAAAAAAGGGATGTATGCCGTTTTCTTCAGAAGTATGGGATTAGTCAAAGCCATGAAGTTGGAAAGACAGAAGACAGTAACAGCAAACTGGTATACCACTCAATGTCTTCCACAAATTCTACAAGTGAATATTAGGGAACTAATGTTTCACCATGACAATGCATCTTCACACAGCCGGATTAACAGTTGAGTTTTGTAAACAAAAACAAATTTAAAGTGATAGAACATCCGCCGAACTCACTTGATCTAGCTATATGTGACTTTTGGTTATTCTTTAATCTAAAAGAGAACATGGACGTCGTTTTCATTCAGAAGAAGAGATTGATGTGGCTATAAATGCATTTTTTCATCTATTCCAAGAAATGAATGGCTTGAGGTATTTAGTCTGTGGAAAATTCGTCTACAAAAGTGCATTGATGCTGAAGGAGACTACTTTGAACACACGTAAAATTTTGCAAGTATAGCTTTAAAAACCTAGTTGTATCTCAAAAATTTCAGAGTGACTCTCGTATAAGAACATTCCTAGATGCACTTTACGTTTTCTTTTTAATTACTTTCAATATTTTGTTTCTTGGAAATAAATCCCTAAACAGCATTATCCCTGACTACAATTTATACAATTCTGTTGGTTTAAAGATTATACCAACAGTCATATCGCCAAATAGGCGATTTCTTTTGGCAAAATTTGTTGTTTTGTTATATACAAGTTATGTATTTAAGTTTAAAATTTGTTTTTGAAGCCTTCAAACATCCTTATTGCATTTTATTATTCATACACCTTTTATTTCTGATTTTTTAAAAAAATGTTTATGACTAGCATTATCACAAATTTAATGTTACCTTATACAAAACTAAACCTGTACCATAACTCCATCGAAACTGTGATGGAACTCTAGACATGTGCTTAAATAGTCATTTACACCAAAGCAATTAGCTATTACTTGAAGTCATAAAGATAATGTAACTCACACGTTAAAACTCTATTTTTAGATATGTAATCGGAAGGATTTCTACTAACGAACATTCAAGACTATTTGCTGGGGTTCTTTGTGATGAATTATTGGGAAAATAGAATCTTAATTGAAGGTGATAAAAATATCATAACATATATATAATATATATATATGTAGTGATATATATATGTATATATGCACATACAAAGACATCTACAAAAAAGAATGCTATGTTTAAAAAAAAATTCTTGCTTCCACCCTTTTTTCCAGTTTTTGAGAATGAAAGTAATAAAAATTCTCTTAATGTTTTAAATAGCTGTACTCGTTGGAATAAAAGTATAATTGTATCCAGTTTTGAATTCTTACATAATATGATTTGCATTTAATGAAATTTTGAGCACTGTTCCTTAGATACAATAAAATATTTGAAAACCACTGATGGCAATTTTAATTTAAAAAGTTGTTGAAATCATTGACACTAAAGAGCCAAAAGTAATCAAACAGTTTTGGTTCTTTTGCATAATAAAACTATATTATTATTATAAAAACACAAATGATTATAGATATATGTGTGTGTGATACTATATCAGAATTATCCTTTCTAAGATATATATCTAAAATTCTCCTTTTTCCACTTCTCACTTTTTAATACCTAATTTTCCAGTCATAAAATGTCAGATAAAGGTATGTTCTCTAACTTAAATTCTTTTTACCCATCTTTCAAAATTAAGACTGGATAAATGTTAGCTTTCTGTCCACTGGCCACATTTTTCAATTTTCACATTATAATGGTTTTGCTTCTGCAGTAATTAAATTGCAGACCTGTATGTTTTTTGAGCTAGATGGAATAATCAAGGTTTACTCTTGCCTCTCATAAAGTGCTGAACAATCTTTACTCTCTTGGGAACAAAATCTAGTAACCTCTCTCTGTGGGATCCCAAACCATTGAAAGATGTATTCTTCTTGTTGTATTCCATGTAAAACTATTGCCTTGTGATGACAGTTGCTTTGATCCATGCTTTTCGACCTTTAACAAATGTAAAGGTCCTCAGTTTGGACTTATGTTTCTTATGATGTCATGACTGCAAATTAGTTAAGAATTCTTATTGCACATTAGGCTCAAGAAAAATAAATATTAAGGGCTAATTTTAGTGTAATTAGTGAAAAGTATTTTCACTTTCTAAACATATACACATGTATGTAGACTCATCACAAATGAAAAATAGTATTGGTGCTTAATAACCTGCAGTTAGTGGCTTAGAAAAGGAACATTAAAACTTAAATATTTAAAATATAGAATTTATTAAGGCTACTTATATTTAGTGCTCTCCATTATTAAAATGTGCAGCATTTGGTTATATGGGGGTGTAGGGATGCTAGTGAGCCAGCCAATGAGTGTTAATATTAATCAAATGATGATGCATAAGAAACAAAATTAAGCTACGACTATGTTACCTAAAGGAGTTATATAAGAATTGTTGAGCTAAGCAGAAATTAATTTTGATATTTGAAAAGTTGCCAAAAGCTACCATAGTTAGAGGAGAAGCAAAGACATCTTGCCAATGGTTGTAATTTTTGGAATAGAATTGCTAGAAATGTATTTTAGAATACAATTATAATTTAGTTAGTTTTGGGTTAAAATATCAATACATATGTTATGTGTATGTGTGTGTGTGTGTGTACATACAAGTGTTTTTACCCATAGTTGTATTCATGTTGGATAAAAGAACAATCATTAGGCACTGAGAAAAACTCTCAAAAATTTGAAATTAAAAATGTCAAGTTTATTGAGACAATATTGTTATTGTGTTTACCACATATGTAAAACTGTGAATACTTTCATATTAAAAGTTTGGTATTCTTATTTCAGGTATTCCGTCCGGCCTGAAGCCTCCCCCTCCCCATTTGACTGTGCCATCGGCCTACGGTCTGACGAAACCCATTGGCAGAAATGTGATATCTCCTGTCCACCAAAGTTCACATTCCAGTTCAGCCGCCTTCTCTCCCTTTGCTAACAATGCCAATCCGGCTCTCAATGCAACACGAACTTCCAGTTTTGCTGCAGCTCTCAGAAAACTTGCAAAGCAAGCAGTTGATCCTATTGCTGGTAATATTTCCTAATCTCCTTTTAATTTCCAGATTTTATAATTTACTTTTATTTCTGCAAATTAATATAATTATTTTATGCAAATTTTAAGTTTTTAACCCTTGAATCAATGTTTTAGAATACTAAAAATAGTATTAGATTCTTCACATGAAATATGTGTTAGCTGTTTGCTGCTAACATTCTATATGATTACGACATACAAAGACACTGTATATTGCAGTTTACCCTTGCATACTTCTAACAGTGATAACCTCAATTATCCAAGCTTCAATTAACTGGGGCTTCTGTTAATACAGCTAATTTTTTTATGAATATCTAATAAAATATTTGTATACATACTGTTATTAAATATGATGATCAATAGTTTGTTAAAGTTTTATATCTATTAATGTATAGTTCTAACTAAAAGATTATATAGACATGGTTTCCTGCACCTGGAAAGTCAGTGAAAGTCATGGATTTAGATAATGGATTAATTTTGTCATGGAAAATCATGATTTTTCAAGTAAAATGAGTAAAAGTCATGGAAAGTCATGGATCTGCTAAACTACCGATTAAAAAAATGCATTGAATTGTTTAATTCTATTTTTACTTGTCATTTGGCTGAAGTTACTGAGTTTGGTATTTATGTATTATCCTATTGACCCTATTGCCAAGTAAAATTTGTTCACCGAGGAAACTCAAAGCAAGAAAGCTTAATGGGTGGGTAAATGTATATTATTCTGGTTTCTTTTTTTCTTAAATTGTAGATTAAAATTTTATTAATGTAATAATAATTATTTTTTAATAAAAATTAGTTAAGATTTTTGCACAAATTATAAGTTTATCTCTAGAGATATTGTATATAGGTTTATATTTGGCTATTATTCATGGTCACCTGGATAATACCAAAGTACCCCGAATTCAAATTGGAAACATTTTGATTGAAAAATTGCTATATGATTAAACTTAGGTATGTAGATACAACAATTTATTTTTATGTATGTGAGTTTATCAACACTTATAAAGTAAGTTTATAGTTTTTTTATGATAAAATTCCTGTAATTTCTCTAAAAGCATATATTTTATTTGTAGTACATCAGAAGTTTTATTCATATATACTTTTAACGAAAGCTTTTTAAAGTCATGGAAAATGATCTGCTAAATCAGGGAAAGTCATGAAAAGTCATGGATTTAAAAAACTTTATTTTGGCAGATACCCCGTATAGAAGCAAATTGAAATGATTTAATTTCTGTAAAAAAGAAATTAGTATTACAAATTAGATTAAGCTAATATGCTAGATATATGCATATTTTAACTTTAGAATTAAAGTTCAAAAACACAAAGTCCTTTTTTTTCTATTTCATTTTATAAATAAGATGTAAAGAACCAGACTTTTTTAACGTATTATCCATGCTACAGGCTCTTCTGCCCCCCAAAAGCTCTTTAACTTTCAAGAGCATTGAACGCTGAGAAGTCAGCAGCGAATGATGCTGACCAGCAAAGTCCAATTTTAACAAACTGCATCTGCCCAAGCAGACCTGGAATCTGAGGATTTTTTTTTAAATCTATAAAAACTTCTAGCCAGTCGTTGGGCTGTTGTTAATAAAAATAAGCAAATATATAATTAGGTTTTACTGTTGATTGAAGACTTGTAATTATAATTACATTAGAAGAATGTGTAATGGTTTTACTTGTCTCTAGAAACTGGGACAGTGGTGCAGCAGCCATTAAAACCACCTCTGTGTTAGGGCATGAATTAAATTTAGATTCTGATTTATTTAGGAGGCATTGCTTTTTGTGTTTGTAGTTCATATGATTTATTCTGTAAATTTTCAGAGAAAGAACTTTCCCCAATATCTCCAGCCTCGTCTCCTGCCTCTAGCCAACAGTCGAGTCATTCGAGGCATCATGCCCCGCTTCCAGTATACCTCAACAGTCATAGTTCCAATCCATCTGGTCACAGATCATCTCCTCCTGTCGTTAATGTTACTCCTATGCCAGGCTCCCAAGGAAAAGTAAGTCTCTTATTTATACATTAACGCTAGAAAGACATTAACAGTCATTTTCACTGCAAATGAATTCCAAACTCTTATATTTTCCTTGTTATTCTTTGATTTACTGTTTCCTCATTAGCTTATCCTAATTATTCCCAAAGATCATGCAAATAAAATGTTATTTATTTTGACTTATTATTATTGCCCCAAATATTGACCACTATTTGCAATTAGTAAGATTTAAAAAAAAAAATTATTTTTAACCACAACACAATTTTTGAGTTAGAATGGTTTTCTTTCAAGGTAGGGATATGTTTACGTATATGTATATATATATATACACATAAGCACACACATTCTTTATATGTTTTGTTTTTAAAGTAGTATAATAGTTCTTTACCTATTTATAATCTTGTATTCAATATAAACATTTTGAAAATATATATGATTGAGGTTTATTGTTTTTTTTTCTTCCAGGCTTTAGATTTAGGTCGCTATTCAAGTAGTTCAAGAAATGGAAGTTTACCTGAGCCAGTTAGCTTGAAGATGGAAAATTCCAAGTTAAATAGTTCTTGTTCAGACAAAAGAAATGATCCTGGGGGAAAGCATTTGTCCTCTTCACAAGACCAAATGAGGTATTATTTAGAGTCTGGAAACATTTATAATGTAAAACAGGATTTGTACACTCTTTAAAAATTTTTTAATTTTAGGAGGTACTTCATTTTTATGCTGGATTCTAAATTTTTAAACAGATTAATGTTTTTTCAACAGTAGCCTAATTTAAAATGAACTCCTAAAATGGAAAGCTCAGTAAGTAGCATCACCAAGAAATTATAGTCTTTGACGCTTCAACAAAAAGTTTATCAATATATTTTGATTCTGCCTTTTTAAAACATTCTACTGCAGAATGTGATTTTGAAGAAAAAAATATTTTTAAAATTGAATATTTTTCCAGTGC
The DNA here is from genome assembly GCA_032207245.1 of Pardosa pseudoannulata. Classification (NCBI taxonomy): domain Eukaryota; kingdom Metazoa; phylum Arthropoda; class Arachnida; order Araneae; family Lycosidae; genus Pardosa; species Pardosa pseudoannulata. The sequence goes on along the minus strand of CM063499.1, from coordinate 2,751,585 downwards.
CTGTATTACATGATTTGTTGTGCTGTACATTATCAACCCAATGTCAAATGTAAACTTTATTCATTAATGTATTGCCTCTTTTTTTTTCAGTTTGAGACATGAACACAATGTGCCATCTAGGGGTTTTCAGCCATACAGGAACTCTGAGGATCATCATTCAACTCCACCCCAAATGTATAATCCTTCACCTCCCCCAACAACAATGGGAGGGTACCCTTACCACCCTTCCTTTGCTCAGTCTTCACAGATTCCTCATCAGTCTTACAGGTATGTCCAGGGCCCGATTATCAAGATTTTGGTCCCAGGGCAGAGAATATGCTTTGGTCCCTTGTAGATTATTATTACATTTTATTAATGTATAGCTAAAAAATTGCATAATGCAACAAGCATTTTTTTTTTTTTTTTAATTTGACCATGGGGTTGAAAAGATATGCTGTTATGCAGGTCATATTCCAAACATTTCGCAAATGGAATCCACCAATCAGAAATCTCAATTTTGCGATTGTGAACATTTTTAAGAAAAGTTCTCAAAATCTAGCCATCTGATTGGTGGATTTCATTTGCAAAATGACCTGCATTCTTGCATTTAGTTTTTAAGTTCAAACCTATGACTGACCAATGTGTGGATATTTATATTTGTGGGTCTCTGGGAAATAACAAAATACTTACAAAATTTTAGCTCACATAATTTGTATATAGAATAAAAACATGAAAATTTTAAATCTACAAAATTTGTTTCAAAATTACCTCTTGGTCTAAAAAATTTTGGGCCCCTGAAATCAGTGGGCCCTGGGCACGTGCCCCGGGTGCCCTGCTGATAATATGGCACTGGGTATGTCTGAACTGTAGGGAGAAAAGATTTATTCTTAAAAATTGAAGCTTATTACAATTAAAAACACTTAGTAATAACTTACATTGTATAACAGATATTACACTACTGGACCTTTATAAAAATTAAGTGCAATATGGTTCTGAAAAAAATATATATGTGTGTGCATGCATGTGTGTATAAATGTAATATATTAAAAACTATCCTAATAAGTAACTAAATTATTTTCCCCAATTTTAATTCCTTCTTCATGATTAAAAAATGTGTGTATGTGTGGGGGTTTAGATCTTTATTCAGATAGTGCAACAATTTTTCCACAGTCAAAATTATATACTTGAAATTCTTATGTCAGTGTGGTTCTATGAAATTTGGTGATTACATTGAACTTTTAGACCTTGCGGTCATTTATTTTTTTACCAGCAAGTTTTTACTGACCATTCAAGAATGCTGTGCAAACAATGTCCTGCAAGAGTGAGGCAATTTTGTGGGTGGGATAGTCTAATGCCATACCCTTAATAAATTCAGGGATGTAAAGATATAAGGACAAGGACATGCTGACAGTATCTTCCTAATTTTTGAAGCTGTCACAACGAAATGGAGTTTGAACAGACTACTTGTTAATGACTGTTTTTCAGTTTTGTCAATGACCTTTATGACTGTTTTAAGTGAAGTAATTTCCCATATCTAGTCTTGGAAAATCAAATAAAAGTTTGTTTTTCCTTCCTAAATTACATTTCATACATGTTATATATATTACACACATACACAACTCTTTTTATACATTGTAGATATGTTCCTTAAATGACTGTGTGTAAAGAAAATCCTATAAAAAATTTACATGCAACATATGATTTGGAGGTAGGTTTTACAGTTTTAAAAAATTGTGTAAGATGAAAAAAACTGTAAATATTTAACAAAAAAGTGCAAAATAAAACAAAAATAATTTTTATTTAAAAAAATTCAAATTAGTGTACAGGGAAAATTTATTCTATAATTACATAGAACATGCTTACATAGAGTGTGCACATGTATGGGATTGAAAGAAAAAAAAAGCAAAGAAACAGTCATTATATATTATCCTAAAATTAAAAGTGAATAAGTTTGGCCAGCCTGTTAGAAGTATTAGAATAGATCTTTTTGTTAACATAAAGCATTGTTTAATTAATACCCCTCAGTAAAATATGATTCCTACAATATTACCTTTTTAATTCTAAAAAAATCCTCATCAACATAAATTATACTAAAAATTTTAACATTGAATTTTTAAAAAACTTCAATTAGTGCATAAACATTTAGAACTTTATTGAAATTATTGCATGTACAAACTGAACATTTTAACACAAAATACAATCATACCAAAGAAGAAAATGCTGTGTTCAAGATGAAGTCCAATGAAAGAAAGAGAAAAGTGATTATAAAATTCAGGTCTTCCCCATAGCTCAAAATACAAAGTAAACCATGAAGTAGATTAAATCACTCAAACTTTAAGCCTATAAACCAACTGTATTCTGATTATTCTGTCAAAATTACAATTTAAAAAATTTCGGGGTCATTCATTCTACAACAAAAAAATTGTGTGTGAAAAAGTATATTTTTAAACTGTGTAATTTCAAGATCATTTAAAAAAAAAAAAAAAAGATTCTGTAAGAAAAAGAGTTGGATGTATATATTTATATATATATATATATATATATATATATTTATATATATATATATATATATATATATGTATATATTATCTAAATGGACCTACTTGATAAAACCTTACTTACTTCCAAATGTGGGACTAGTTTTTCGTCTTTTTTTTTTCTTCCTGATATGATTTTTTATCACCAGTTCTTGAATTGGGATATCTTCCTTGTGAAACAATTAGGTAGTTAGCTGATATCTCAAAATTTATGTGTTGGAAATAGATCTACAATAAATATATTTAGGACATTTTATGAAATTTTAAGTCATTTGTCCCATTTTATATGCCTTTATTTATATATATATATATATATATATCATTATATTGTAGTTAAGCTAATCTAAATTAACTAAATGTAATGTCTGTATGTTAAAACTTATTTATTGCTGAAATTGACTATTTTTTATTCAGTAATATTTGTTACTCAGTAACAATTTTCATATGTAATTAAATAGATGTAGCAATGCTTCAGAAAGTTTACAGATTTAGAACTAGGTTGTTATATTTAGTAATACATGTCATAAATAAGCGTAACATTGCTTTTTAAAAAAGGTGAAATGAGCCGCTCTAATTTGAGGGATCTCATTATTTAAAGATTTTTGTATCCGAAAACTAGAAAGGAAAAGATTGCTCTATACAAAGAAAATGTATGTTACAGCGATCTCATATCTGGAGGCTCAGGGCTTGAGCAGACAAAAGATCCATCATGTTCGTTAATGGTGACTGGAGCATGCAAAATGTGTTTGGGATTACAATATCCTCTAAGAGTTCAAAAACAATACCTCTGGGGGTCTTGGACACTCCCAATTCTGCATGGTGCCTGCTTCTAAATTAGTAGGACCCACTGAAAACTTCCTTTCTTTTCTAGCAGAGCTTTTCAGATGAAAGATGCACCCCTTCACCTTAATTTGTCTGGCCTCTAGCCAATGTGATTGATTCATCCAAATGACATTAGCAATAACAACAAATTACAGTTATCTGGAAGTTTTGAGCTATATAGGGCTATATGAGACTAAGACTTAAAGCTGGTTGTAAATGGCTACACAAATACTCTGCCAGCAAGGGGATTCAAACCCTGGTACCAAAGAGCAGCAACCTATCCATTTGACCATTGTTATGTGAGAGTCACATTTAAGAAATGTTTCTTCTTTGTCCAAAAAATACTGCATATGAAATGAAGGAATTACTTTTGTAGTTATTTGCATTTTAAGAGATTAGCTGTTACCACAATTTGTTCAGGGTAAAACACTAGATCAGATAACCATACTTAAAACATTTTTTTTCTTTTTAAATATTTGATTAACATGTATGTATAGAAAATGTCTAACCATATGAATTTTGTTATTTGTTGTTGCATGTAATGTTTTTGCTGGCTTTAGGTTAGAGGATTCTGTGTATATGGAACGTTATGGATTGCTTCGCCCTTCTGCAATGCCTTATCCATCCGCATCTAATCTCATTTCCCATCCTAGAGCTCCATTGTATCCTACTAGCCATTATCCTCCTGAATTACTCCCACAATCCATGCGTCCTACACCCTCTGCTAGTTCAGTCTATCCTGCCAGGTAAGAATCAGCTTCCAAATTGCACCATTGGATCAGATACTTTCCTATCATTGCTCTTAGGAGTGTTAACAATGTTATAGACAGAAATTTTTGACTGGGACGAAGAAGATGAGATTATGTTATTTGTGACAAATAGTTAAATAATAAAATTTAAAGTAGTTCTATTTATGTATGATATTAACCCTGTCAGAATTGCTTTTAAGAAAGAAAAATGCTTCTCCAGGGCCACATATTTTTTTTTCTGCTAAGCCTTTTCTTAAAATTATAAAAAATCAAAATTTATATTTAATGGACTGAAATTTATAGTTTATTAATCCCTTAAAGTAGGTATATGTGTATCCTGTAACAAAAATTTTGCATGTGAGCCACAGTAGCTCAGTTGGAAAAGGTACTGATCTCGTAACTGAAGAGTTTGAGGCTCAAGCTAGCCCTAGATCTGTTGTGTTCATTAATTGTGACTGGGGTACATAACAAAGGTTTATGGTTGCAATATCCTCAAATTCTTAAACAATACTTCTGGGGATGGCGGATCAAACTTCAGGATCTTCTGCTTGGTCCCTGCTTCTAAATTATGAGGATCTAATTTTAGCAAAGTCATTCTTTCACCCTAGCAATCCTCTTCAAAATACAAAAAGCACACTCCTCTGCCTTAATTCGAGTAGAGTCTGGCTCACATGCTTAGCTTGTCCAAGTGGCCTTAGTAACAACAACAACACAAAAGTTTTGTGATATTTAAAAAGATTCAAATTTAAATTAAATGGTGTCATTTTAACACATTCACTGCCGATTATATGCCAGCACGTGATCAACATAATGGTTTTGGTTTGATTTGGAGTGCTACAGTCTACTTTTTGCAACACGAGGGTTAATGAGACTGGGTCCTACACCTTAAAGCCGATTCTGAATGGCTACGGACATCCATGCCACTGTGGGATTCGAACCCACAAACTCTGATACCGAAGGCCAGCACCCTAACCAATCGGCCATCATTCGGCGATGAACATAATAGAAAGTGCACATTTATGACAGTGGGTTTGGCAGCGAATGTGTTAATAAAATTTATATTTAAAGGAAAAATGGGCATTTTAAAATCTAAACAAATTATCAGTGAAATTAGTAAAATTAAATAAATATTGCCAAAATGTTTAATAAATTTAATGAATTTATAAACTAGCAATATTTGATTTTTCATATTTTTTCGCTATTCTTTTACATTTAAATTCTTCTCATTAATCCTATTAAATATTTCAGTGTCATTCGAGTAGTCAGATTCATTGTCACTTATATTAGAAAAATTTCTTTCTTACATTGCTCTGTTTGATTTGATCATTAATTAAAAAATTTTGTTCTGACAAATATTTCATTCTTTTTGCCTTGTTGGCAAAAATAAAAACTGACCTAAAATATACAAAATACTATCTAATAACATCCAAATTACAAATAACATTTCCATTCCCTTCTCTATCTATAATAAACATTCCCTCCTTACCCATTTTGTCAAAATGTAAACCCAGTGCACAGTAATTAATGGTCTTTGGGAGAACACAAATATTTTTGTTTTCCTGACCAAAATTTCCTTCTTAAGAATAAAGAAAAAACTCAGAACTGAATCATATATTGAAGATCAATATTGTGTATAACATTTTTCAAAAATTTAACAGACTGTAGCTGTCTAGAAATATTTAAAGATTTAAATAAAGCATACCAATTTTTTATCACGCTTGTTCATGGGCCTGGAACAGAAAATTGCATGTTCACATATATGTGGTTGCAGTTCTGAATGGTTTAAGACCGTTAATTTTGTTCTATTAAGATATCCAACTACATTTGACACCCATTTTTGTAAAACAAACCAAATATAATTTAATATTGTTTTCTTTAGTGAGTTAATGTATAAAAACATCGTTAGTTGATAAATTATGTATTTTATAGTAAATTTTATTTATAAGATTTTTAAGGAAAATTGTTGATTATTTAATACTAATTGTTACTCACACATTAAAAAAAATTTTTTTTTTTAATATTTCACCATTTTTCTAGATTATATTAACATTTTATACTACTAAAAATGCAATGAACTACAATTTAAGATATTAAATAATAAATATACTCTTTGAATAAATCTTTTGTTAATGATTAAAATGTTTTTGGTACATGAACAAAAACCATTATTATCATCTCAGTTGTAGTTTATTAACCATAAAAATCTCATTCTGCACAAAATAGATTAAATCTTTTTATATTACATCCATGGTTTCCGCGCACCTGGAAAGTCATGGAATATCATGGATTTAGACAATGGATTAATTTTGTCATGGAAAGTCTTGATTTTTCAAGTAAAATGAGTAAAAGTCATGTATCTGCTAAACAACCGATTAAAAAAAAATGCATTGAATTGTTTAATTCTATTTTTACTTGTCATTTGGATGAAGTTACGGAGTTTGGTATTTATGTATTATCCTATTGACCCTATTGCCAAGTAAAATTTTTTCACCAAGGAAACTCAAAGCAAGAAAGCTTAATGGGTGGGTAAATGTATATTATTCTGATTTTTTTCTTAAATTGCAGATTAAAATTTTATTAATATAATATTCATTATTTTTTAATAATTAGTTAAGATTTTTGCACAAAGTATAAATTTATCTCTAGGGATATTATATATAAACATAATAGGGTTATATTTGGCTATTATTCACGGTCACCTGGATAATACCAAAATACCCTGAATTCAAATTGGAAACATTTGGATTGAAAAACTGCTATATGATTGAACTTAGGTATGTAGATACAACAATTTATTTTTATGTATGTGAGTTTATTAACACTTATGAAGTAAGTTTATAGTTTTTTATGACAAAATTCCTGTAATTTCTCTAAAAGCATATATTTTATTTCTATGTACAACAGAAGTTTTATTCATATATACTTTAACGAAAGCTTTTTAAAGTCATGGAAAATGATCTGCTAAATCAGGAAAAGTCATAGATTTGAAAAATTTTATTTTGGCAGATACCCTGTACATCTACTTTTGGCATATTAGCTAGTTTACTTATTAACTTATCTTTATTAATTAAAAATTTAATTTTGAAAAAAGGTTAACTAATAGGTCCAATATTACGAACATGCTTGTGATTATATATTTATATGTTATTTAGAGCAATAGTATTTCTGTTAGGTATCCACGAGAGGATGAGCACATGGAAAATAATATGATGAAGAAACACGAAATGGAATCATACCGAGATCACGAAAGATATATGGAAAGGAAAGAAGATCGCGAGTACAGAGAAAGAGAAGTGGAATATATGCGGAAGGAAAGGCACTTGCGACAAAGTCCTATCTTACATCCTCATTCTGCTGCCAGACCTGAGTTACCATCAGAAGATAAAGGTATTCCACTGTTTTGTATATTTGTTCACTTCATGTGTATGTAATATATTTTATAACTAGCTTATAGCTCGTCATATGACGGGATCAGTAAAATTTTTAATTTTCCAGGATTGTAAAGTACCTTATCAGGCAGGTAAAAAATTGGTTTGTTTTTTGGCTGAGAATTATCTCATACACGCTCAATAATTTGTTTATCTTCATTAAAGTCTCCCGATACTGTGAATGAAGTTTGTAATCATGTTCAATTCATTTAGAAAAATAATTCAAAGTTTTCTTAGCTACACCGAAATTATTGGTAAGTTCTTCCCAATTTTTTGGCCTCAGTAATTAATGGAAGTAAAGGAATGAAACTATCATTTCCACTGCACCCTGGTGGTAGATAGAATTTCTTGTTAATACTGGTGATAAAATTTTCTTTGCAACAAAAAATAATCGTTTATTAAATTTAAAATCATCACATATGTACTTAATCTATTATTTAAGCTGAATATAAAAGAAAATTATTTACGTAACATCTAAGTTCAGTCATAAAATGTATGAAAATATTGTAGATGATATTTAAATAATTTAAAGTAAGAAATGGTTAAATTAGATGTTTAAAGGAATGCCATCATAATGCTAGAAAAAAATGTTATTTTTACCTAGTTACTATGTGATAAATTGATAAATTTAATCGCCTCTGCTTAACCGGGGAAAATAGGGTTTGAAATAATGGCATTAAAAGCTCAAAAACAAGGAAAGGGGTGGATTTCAAACATTTTAAAGATGACAGTATTTTTCGCTGTGATATGGAGAATATTTATACCAATTTATTTTAAAATCGGTTCAATAGTTTAGGAGATGATAAACTTTATTCGCTTTGAATTTTGTTAATCGTAACTCATCAAGAATCAAATATGGATGCCTCATCCATTTTAGATCCAATCACTTCAGAAATTCAAGGACAGACGGACCGATAACTTAGGCTATTATTTTATAGGGGATAATTAACTAAATTTCTTCAATTTTAATTCCACTTCGTGATAAAAACAATTGAGTAGCTTCCCTTGACTTTCTAATATACTCAGAGAAATAAAAAGCAATTATTTTTGCTAGTCATGTTTTTGTTTGTACAAAAGTCATCAATATCACATATCTGAATTTAGTCATTCTAGCATGGTATTTTATGAATTTTAAATAACTTGCCTGGAAATAGAGATTGGAAGTAATGGTCAAAAATCACAAAACAAGTCAGAACCTGTAAAATTTGGACTCAGAACCAATTTTGCAAGATGTGTAGTTTGCAGTGCTCCTCTTGCTTATCATATACCCACCACATGTTCTTCTGATGTGCAAGCTATCTGATTACAGAACTCTGAATTTGGCATTTTCGAAGACAGAGAATCCATTGCAAGTAGTTTGGGCAAAACATAAAGACAAGGATCCTAGAAGTAGCAATTGGAGATAAAGGATTATGGTGGATTGCCATTGGGGCAGAGAATTTTGGGCCCTGTATAAAGCAAAAAAAGAAAAAAAATCAGGCCTCAGAGAGACTTGTATGGATAAACATCTCCCAGTACCTATAAGGTAGTTGAGAGAAACAGGGCTTATTTCCTTTTCTGGTACTGAATACTATTAAAATCTATCTCTCTATGTTTTCTTTGTCTATAAACTTTGATTTTAATGGTCAAGCTCAGAGGTTCATTCATTTAGTGATCTCTGCATTGACTGATTTGTGCATCCAAAGAACATAGAAAACCCAATTTACTTGCTCCAGTTAAGAAGCACACTGGGTCTATGGTTTTAACAACAGAATGGTTGTTGCCTCCTATTCATCAGAGATATTAGGGTAAAAGACCAGGATTTTCTGATAACTATTGCTGGTGATAGGAGCTCCTTGACCATGCTAATCTAAGCATGCTAATGGACAACTTATCAACAGTTCATCTCATTTTGCAACAACAGTAATGTTTATAATATCTTCACCAGACTTCTACCTACTACATTTTGCATTATCTGGGCCTTTTTGGGGAGGTTATTTACACCAATTCTCCCTACTTGTGCTGGAAAGCCAATGAGCTAATGGATCTTGTCTGACTTTCTGTAAATTTGAAGGATTGTTATCAGAAGGTAAACTGCTACTTAAAATTACCCCGAAAGTTGGTAGAAAACTAATTTTGCTGTACAGAAAATTCATTCTAAGTTAAAATGCACTCATGTTCACATGTACACACACTCACACACACACACACACATATATATATATATATATATATACATATATATATATATAAACTCAGGCAGGTCTAAAATATAAAGATCAATCAAAATCTTAAGATCAAAATTTTAGATTATCTGTGCATGATTACTATACTTTCCTTCTACTGCATATATGAGAAAGTAAAAAAAGACTCTCTATTCAGAGAGCACAATAATTGCAGTTTCTCAGGGATAAAATCATTAACTTGTAAATCTTTCATATTCTATTGTAGTTCTCATGAGAGTTTAGTAACTCATATTGGACTTTCAGACCTCATTTGCCTATACTGTGAGTTTCTGTTACACTATTTATATAAATATTTGTATTTAAGAAAATATTGCTATGATTTTCTTTAATTTAAGATTCTTATCAGTCATGCCTTCAAATAGGGTACATCTTTATAAGTAACAAATTTATTATGCCTGAAGTGTCCTGCATTTAGAGGTTGTATATTTATATTTAAATGGCACAGACTGACATTTTGAATTTATTTTTTGATCAGGACACATGGGGTCTATAACTCATGGTACACCTCGTGATTATCTACGCAGAATGACTCCACCACCGGTATCAGTTCCTTTAAATTTAGCTACAAATGTGATGAATGCAGAAAATGAACTTGCCATGGAGGAAGAGATGAATGCCAAGATGATGAAATACCGCAACAAAGCACTGGTCAATGGACAAGTTCATCATCGCAGTGGTATGACTTATCGAAAAGAAACAGAACCGGCTTCCTATAAAGTTTCCTACCAAATGAATTCGGTAAGAGTTCATTTAAATATGTTTGATTATTTTCATTTTCAAATTGAAAATTGGAGTCTAAAAAGAAAATCAGCTATAAATTTTATTACTTTTATTTTTAATAATGCACGGCATTTGCCTGTAAAGTATTCACCTATATAAAGGTAGTTAACATTGTGACATTGTGACATGAGCCTATTTTACATACCTCATCTGACATTAAAAAACACAGCAGATCTTTGACCAGATTGAGTCTAGATCCCACAACCCTCAGATTATGAAATCAGCGCCTTTTCTAATTAAGCTACTGGGGCTCTCTCAGCTTTAAAATCACTATTTCATGTAAAATCACCAATGCATGTAAATCATTGAATTTCAGTGTGTTTATCTTCATTATATGTGTGATATTTTTGTTCTTCTAATCCAAATCAGAGATGGCTTGTGAACTGGCATTAAAGAACTGCAGTACTCTATATTTTATTGATATATTATATTTACTAATCTATTATAGAGGTGATTGTGCTCCAGGGGTCTCCCGGAATTCAGGGGTTTTCAGTTATCTTTCAATGAGTTGGAAATAATATTTTCTGGGTTGAAAATTACCACCATGGTAATTTGAATTTAAAAAAAGCAAAAAAATAATAATAATAATAATAAAATAAAATTAATTAAAAAGGCTTTTTAGTAAACTTTCTTTATCATATGTGTTTCGTGTTTCAACTGATGACAAAATATTCGACTACTGTCAGCATTTCCAATCATCGTGGTAGTAAAAAAAAATAGGTGATTTGATGAACTACAAACTTCTACCTTCGAATGTGTATTGATTAATTTGTGTAAGCATAGCGTTATGAGGACACATTTTTGTAACTCTTGTAGCATGATTAGGTATTTGTCTTGTTTATTCTGTCTCTTTAAATATTTGGTATTGCAATTGTACAAATATAAAATTTTATAGTTCTTTATTACATTTATATCAGAGCCTGGAAGCTATTTTTTAACATTTAAAAGTGTAAAACATTTCTATGGAGTGCTTTAAATCAGAATAGGTTGACTCTAGCAGTGATTTCACCTGTGACAAAACTGTTCAACAGTCACACAGATATCAAAGAAAATGTTATTGACATTTAAACGCTAGAAGCAGAACAAGAAAAATGGATTTTATTTTTAAATAAGATATACCAAAGACATAAATTTATAGGCAGTAAAAAAACAAAACACTTTTATGGTGTGTTTGTAGATTTTGAGAGTTCTAGCAACCCTGAAATTTCAAGTCACAAATTACCACTAGTTGTTGCACCTGAAAAAAAAACTGCATTTTTAAAAAATCTTCTTTGTATGAACTAAAAGAGAAGTATTATAATCGCAAATACTTGCAGCAATCAGTTCTTCAAATTTCAGTGGAAATACCCATTTGGAGTAGGTTAAATGTTATTATTTTTCATATATATGAGGAAGTTCGAAATATCTATTTCAGTCATCCGTGAAAATATATTGACTAGTTTCATCATATGTTTGTGTATATGTACGTATCTGATATATAATTCAACTATTAGCTGTAGAATTTTGAAATTTTGTATTCAATACTGTTGTAACACGTAGTTGTTCATCTTTCTTTTTGATTGCCCCTTATATAACAAAAAATTTCGATACAATGGATATTCCTCTGTCAAGCACAACACAAAAACAATTAGCTATAGAATGTTTAAATTTTTCTATTTAGGAATGTAGTACCATCTAGTAGTGAACCATTATTTTTGATTTATATTTGCACAATTGCAGTATAATTTGCATGCTTAATGTATAATTTTTAAGAAAATTTATTTTGTTATTTAAATAAATTTATCTAGTTTTTTTTTATATATTTATTTTAATTATAACTATTATATGAAATAAGGAACATTTCAATTTTATCATGTTAGTGTAATTTATTTGATAATATGATAGATATATCTTTTAAATGTCAGTTTTAGTACAAAATGTTATTACTTGCTGTCATTTTTGTATCAAGGATTTTTATTCAAGAGATAAACTATTAATAAAATAATATAAGTTGTTAAAATTCTACAAAAGGTGTGTGAAACTTTTTTATATCAAAAACATTGTTATTTGTTTTTATTGTGTGATTTTTATTAATGTTTGATTTGTTTACTTTAAGGAGAGTCATTCTAAACCTCCAGTTACTAATTCAAGTCCAGAAAGTACTGTGATATCTGGTCCTACTAAAACGATGCCTTCCTATTACACTGAACGGGATTTTCAAAAATCAGATCAAGTCGAAACTCGAACTTTGAGTATGGCTTCAGTCATCAACTCCAAAATTAATGGAATATTTGCTCGCGAGAAATTTGTATCTAATAATAGTTACGATTACCTAAACAGCTTTTGTGACAAAAATATTTTTACTGACAATCCCCCTAAACCCAAGACTGAATCAAAAAGTGCTCTTTCTGCGTCAGAGACATATGTGCCTCACTCGAAATCCATTACCAGTAAGGCGTCTATGCAAGAAAGCTCAAAATACGATACTCCTACTAATAAATTGCCTTCATTCTTGCTCAGCGATCATTCTCTTCAGAGTTCTAATTACCCGCCTCTGTTAAAAGCTCAAGAACCATCAATAACAAGGGCTCTGTTGCAAAATCCAAGTGCCACCTCGTATGATAGTGAAATCCACGCATTCGAGGAGCCTTTGCCCAAAGTGATCAGCGTTTTAGACAAAAGAGAAGACAAGCTAAGGAAGAGGCGGAAAGCAGGAGAAGAGATTGATAGTGATTATTCAGATCCTGACTCAGACGAGGAAGATAATGAAAGGCTCAAAGTTCTCTTAAAAATTACAAAAGGTCCTCAACCCAAATTTGAAATGGACATAAAGGTGAGGCATTTTTGTTTTATTCTTCTATTTAATGAAAATGAAAAAGATTTAAGTGAGTCAGCAGGGTCCATTCATAAAATCTTACTTTTTTGTAAACTACCTTATATTTCCCTGTATAAGCCAAAAAAAATTATGGTTTTTTTTTTTATTAACCTACAGTGGAGGGTGCTCTTATATATGGATCCATGTGAAATTTGCAGTAGCTATCCTTCTTGACAATGGTTTTTTTTTTTTTTTTTTTTTTTTTTTTTGTAACAGAATTTGCAAAAATAGACAAAACTAAATCAGCAAAAATTTTGAAATGAAAGAGCACAAAAATTAAAAATTTAATTATCAATGATTCTTACTTATGTTTTAATCATGATCAAATTTTAATACTACATCTGTAATGGATCTGTAATCTTTTAATAAATGTATTTCTGGAAGCATCCAACAAATCACCAGAGTTAGCACTTTTTAATTTTTTAACTTTTCAGTGGATTAACTTCTCCCTCTTTTATGCTCTTAGTTCATACCTTTCTAACAATTATATAATTGTATATTTTAGTTCCACAAAAATTAAAAAATAATATGGGTAATTATTTTATGTATAGATCTTTTTCTTTTGGTTATTTTCAATGATTTAAACCAGTTTTTAATTGTTTTTATTTAACTTCAGTTATGTATCAGTTGGTATTTTGTAATCAATTTTAACTACCTTCCTGACTAGATAAAGATTAGAAATTTTGCATTGAGGATTATTTCTGGCAACAACATAACATTCAGTTATAAAAAAGTAGATTGGAGAAAAAAAAATCAGTTTGGTAAATACAAAATCTATTCTTTTATATGCTATTTATATGTTGTTCTGTGCTATGGGGTTAACATATGTGAAAGCTGACCTGACTGTGCATGTAGATCTACTTACGTTCTTCTTCAACAATGTGTTTTTCCTACTGGTTTTATGACAAAGCAACAACAAACAAAAAAAAAATTTAACAACATGTGAAAGAGAAATTGTGTAAAAAGCTCCTATATGTAAATTGTAATGTGCTGATATAGAGAAATTGTGTGAGGAACTTCTATAGGATAAGGCCCAGTGTTATGCTGGGTTATGCGACTAAAAAAAAATGGGTGGGGCACAATTGGAATTAGTGTCAAAGTAACATTTTCACTACAGATATAATTGTAAAACGGATATATTAAAATACCAATGTGGTGCTTAAATGTTATATGTGGAACACCTCACACTTTTATTTTTTAATCCCTTATCCTAATGAAGCTACTTAAGCAATTTCTCTATATCAGCATATTACAATTTTCATAGAGGATCTTTTCACACAATTTCTTTTTTAGGCATTGCTTTAAAATGATTTTTATTTTTCAGTACAATTTTAATATTTTAAAAAATAATAAAATTGAATTTTTTGTTTCTACTTTTTTTTATTAATTTTACTTATGTTTGTTATGCCAAAATCCTACCCTTTTAAGAGTTGCTGTTTTCTCAGCAAAAATGGAAATGCGCTATGGAAATTTATCTTTATTAAATATTATTTCATTAAATAAATGCTTAAAACAGAGTGGTCAAAATTATTGAGCATATTTTTTTTTTTTTTTTTTTTTTTTTTTTTACATTAAAACAAAATTTCAAGCACAAAATAACTTTCATGTGAATTTTATTTGTGATACACAATATATCAGCATTTCATTTTTTTTTAACATTAAAACAAAATTTCAAGCACAAAATAACTTTCATGTGAATTTTATTTGTGATACACAATATATCCAGCTGATAATCAGTTTTATGTGAAGTATTTTGCAGCATTTCAGCAAGTATTCCTCACATAACTTCTGTAATTTGTCATTTTAAATCATTCTACGGAGCATGGCTTTAACACCCACCCCCCACCCTCCTTCAAAAAAAATAAATAAATAAATAAAGTCAATGGTGTAATGTTGTACGTTACTGGCAGTCATGGTATCACCTGACCCCTGGGACCATTGTTTAAAAATTGTGTTAAACTTTTTCAAATTTCTATGAAAAAACATAAGCATAAATGGACCTCTCTGTACATAACTTCTGGAGATTTGACTGTTGGCCTTGTTAAGGTTTGCATACATATTTTTAATTTAAATGCAAAGTTTTTTATGTTTTATTTTTTTTGTCATATATTAATATTTTACAGTTATATAATTTTAGAATGTTTTTTTCAACTGTACTTTTTTTTTTTTCAGAAAGTCCAGTTTCTTTCTAATTTTGGCCTTATAACACACTATAAGAAAGAAAGTAAGTGTACTTCAAAAGAATTTAAAAATTATAATGTTTTCTCTTTATCTTTTAGCAGTCTGTTTTGCAGTCATTATCAGAATCTTAAATGAATACTTAATTTTTTTCATAGTTGAAAGAAAATATATTACATGTTGAAGTGTTGAGCATTTCCTTTTATGAATGTATTTAACTTTTTAATAGCTTTGCTCAAATGGCAGATTACATAGTTAATTATTTTAATTTTTTGTGTGTATGATTTGTCAGAATTTTTTACTTTTTCATTTTCTAGTTCATGACATTTCTCTGTGACACCCAGTAGAATATTCAGGGGGTGGGGGTACAGCCCACAATAGATGGCACATGATTTGGGGTAGCATTTTTTATATATTAAAAAAAAATTTTAATTTCTTTAAAATAAAAAAGATAAAGTTCATAAAAAATTTTCACATTGAAAAAAAAAAAAAGGTTTTATGGCTATATATATGCACTAGAAAAAGGGCAAGGCCCTCTTCACTTCCTAAATTTTATTCAAAAGTATAGGTTGTAAAATTCCGTGCCAAACATATTAATTTTGCTAAGAAATTTTTAAACAATTCTCATCAGTGTTTCTAATTGTGAACGAAGCTTCTCTAAATTGAAATTGATAAAAAATTATCTTCATTCTGCAATGAGTGATTTAAGATTTCAAAATCTAGCAGTATTATCCATAGTACAAGAAATTACAAATAAAATAAATTTTGAGGACATATGCACAAATTATCAACTAAGAAAGCTTGAAAATCTTTCACCTTCACATTATACAATATGTTCACTTATGAAAAAGATGTAATCCTACTTATTTATAAATATGAAATTTAAAAAAACATTTTATCTCTCTCTCTCTCTCTCTCTGTTTTCTTTTATGTTAATTAAGTAAAATTATAGTTCATCTCATATAAAATTATTTATATAAATTTGTTAAAAAGCCATTATTTCATTCATTTGAAAAGGACAACATGTAGAAAACAAACCCAGGGAGAAATAGTTACAGGTATGTCACTGCTGTCAGCCCATTACAGTTTGGATTGTTGCACAATTTTCTGTGTCAAATTTAATAATTTTGATAAAAACATAAAAACTGTTAAACAGTTTTAAAAAAAAACTTGACTTCATCTTATATTGAAATTTTCTTTGTATTAGTCAAAGTACCTTGCATTTTATGCATTTCTCTCTTGTGTTACTTAATTAAATCTTTAAATCATTCAATCAAAATTGAGATCATTTATAATTACATTTATTCTCAGTGACAACTTTTGGTAGGATTAAAGTATCATAAAAATACCATATTCATTTTGTTCATTCATTTTTAATTATTTGCTTCTGAAATGAAAGGGGGAAAAAATCTCTTTTTCAGTCATTGAGCTCAAAAAATGTATTCGGCGTCATCAGGCTTTACGAGAAAAGAGCTGCAGTCCAACAGTTGAAGAACCAAAGAAAGAAATTGTCCCAGACTATGACCCCAAACATCTCTCAGAATTATCCCAGCGTTTGTGTTTGGAAGAGAAATTTGAAGCAAAAGTAGCATTTTTGAAAATGTTAGGCTTGTTATTTATCACACCCGAGGAAAAAATTGGTAAGTTGAGCATCTATAGTATTTTTGTAGACTCAATGGGTGGGCCTGCCCACTCCTTTTCTAATTTCATGCTGGGTTAAACTTAATGAAATGAAATTATCATGAAGTATTAGTCATTCATTTATATCTTTTCTTTAACTCTTAAACAAAACATTTCCTGACCATTCATCTCATACAAAAATGTGCTTAGGATAAAATTCTACTGCGTGTGAGTAGTAATAATGAGACAGTAGAATAAACTAGGAGTGTGAAAAATGTTTCAAAGCCTGGTATTTTTCTCCAGAACACAGTTTGCTTTGTCTGAAATTTTCTTGAAAATGTTATCATATTTTCATTCCTTTTTAAGTGAGTATTAGAGTACAATGCTGATTATGAAGAACTCCTTAAGATTTATTACTTACAAAATTTAAAAAAACTATTTATTACAATAAAAAAAATAATTTTACATTTTAAATTATATTGGTTTTTATCAAGAAATAGCAGAATTTACTTTCATTTAAAGCTTAAAAATAAGGGGGGGGGAGGAACACGTAAATATAGTCATTATGCAAAATATTTGTCTCTGATGACAATTGAATTTGTAGTGTTTTTTCTTTTTTTTTTCATATACAGTGAAACTTCTCTGAGCGGCCACCCCTCCGTACCAAGAATATTTCACCACTTAGAGGGGTTGGGCCGCTCTGAAGGGTTTTATTTACTATTATAAGATAATTACTATAATGCATAATATAAACACGTCTGACATATATTCCTTATGTTAATGAAATTTAAAACTTATCTAAAGAGGAAATAGTACTTTATGTCATGCTTCTTTACATTTTTTTTTTAAAAAGGCTACAATTTGTTTCTGTCTGTTCTGTAATCTTCGTACTCCTTCAAAATCAAATTCTTTTCTTTAATGACTTTGTTGATTTCCGTTCTTCCGCAGTTAAATAATTCAGCTAACTTTCTTGCCGATTTGCCATTCTTATATTCATGCAGAACTTCAATGCTCTGCTCGAAATTTAGAAAAATGCATTTCGACATCGTTGCAACTCAGATCACTGACCAACTAATGAAATGAAACTGGCGTAAATGACATTTTTGCTGACAGAGGTGCAATTTTTCCTTAACTTTACCGATTGGAATTCCAAACAAAGGCCCTATGATACCTTCAACGCTTAATTGTCCAGTTCCTCCCTCAATTTCTATGCATGGTGTAAGGAGAATACAAAAGAGATAATAGATTTAATTTTTGTTAGAAAGGGGGAGGGGAGGGCGGGAATGGATTTCTCAAGTTATTTCTTTGTCCTATATCCAACCATAAACCTGATCTTGAGTTTTTCATTCAAAATTAAAGCATGAAGTGAGTAGAATTTTCCATAAAATGAAAAGGGCAATCCCTTATTGGTGGGCATTTAGAAGGGGTTAGGTGCCGCTGATACAGGTTATTTTACCATTAGGTCTATAAGTCGAAAAATCCATGCCATGAAAAATTGGGCGTTTAGAAGGGTGGCTGCTATACAGGGGTGGCTGCTCGGAGAAGTTTCACTGTATGTATATATATACAAAGTAAAAATTTTCCTCAAACTTGGTTTTACATACATATTCTGCACTCCTGGGATGAACATTGCAATTTAAAGGCAGGAAAGAATCCTACCTGCTTTATCTGCCAAAAGTTAGCATATTTTGCTTTTAAACTTAATTGTCAGATTAGTCTTTGTAATATTTTTAGTTAGGGTATATAAAGTAACAAAAGATATTGTGTGCTTTCTAATATATTTTGTTAAATGTAGGCATTGCCTAACATACTTGCAAGTATGGTATGTCTTTGTGTGAGAGAATGTTTGAGTGAGTTTGGAAGTGTAAATAAATGCATAAGCAATTATGTTTGTACATGCATATATGTGTACATACTCTGTATAGGATTGTGCCTCTTTTATCTATTAATATTGGTTGACGATGAATATGAGGCACAATATGCACATTATCAATCTCTGATCTGATTGTTACCCCTTTATTTATTTAGAAAGGGAAAAAATCATGAACGTCGTAGAAACTGAAAGACTTCGTAGGATTGGCACCCTTGGACCTAGCAAGCAATGCCTGGAGTTGCAAGGGATGCATCTTAGAAAACGAGGTACTCATATTGAATTGCTTTATAATTGAATATAGTAGCCTATGTAAATGTTGAGAACAAACATATTTAAGTGTCTTAGTTTTTGAGGTGGTTTGCATAAGCACCTTTTTATTTTGCATGTGCAGGAAAAGTGGATTCACAACTTAGGCATTTAAAATGATATTTTAAGTTAATTTAAATTAAAATATCAGGCTATGTAGTATTTTATTACTTTGTGAATTATATTCATAACTATAAAATTTGAAAAATACAAACCTGAGTGAGTGCAAAGCAGCAAATGGTAGAATAAAAATGGATAATATTTTGGTCTTTTAGTTTTACACATATATTTGAGTTATATTTCCTTATCAAAAGTATTATGATTATATACATACACATTAAATAGCCAAAATTCAAGATACATTTTAAAATTCCTTCTCTCTCTCTCTCTCTTTAAAAAAAAAAATATTTAAAAAAATGATTAATTAATATATAATTTTAACTGTGTAAAAAAAGAAAACTTTTTTGTAATGTTTTGTTGATGGCATGGGAAAAGTTTCTAAGTTGAAAAGTATAACAGAACTTATATCGTCCTGAAAATTTGATAATCGGGATGTGTATCAGTATTTTGGAGTATTTATGTTAAAAAAAATTAGGTTTATATATTTCATTACAAAAAATCATGAATCATTCTTTTTTCAGTCTCAACTGCAAAATTGTGTTCTTGCATCTGAGAACACAAAAGACAAAACTTACTTTTTTGGAGGATACAAGATTAAAGACAATTTACTTTAAAAAAAAAAAAAAATAGTGGGAATATGTTCTTGAAACTTTTTATACACAAACACAAGAAACATTAAGAAAAGAAGTTAAAGGACCATTAAAAATGCTTTTATTCAGATTTGATTTTTATTAAATAATTAAAAAAATTGAGAAATTGAGTACTGAAACTTAAAATAGATAAAATTGAAAATAAATAGTAAAAATAGCTTACTAATTAAAAAATACAAAAGATGAGGAAAATACTACAATTTGGTTGCAAAAATAAAGTACATAAAGCTGATTTAAATTAAAATAAATTTAAAAAGTGCAAAATATATTGGTATCCGGCTGAACTCTGGCCAGATATCCATTATCAGCAAATTAACATCTGTTACATCCCTAGTATGTACTGTATATCACTTTTTATAAGACAAGAAATTGCGGAACTTCTAGAACTAAGTTATGGTTCCTAAATCTGCAATCTTGGTGGGTGGGGATCTTTTTCATTAGCCAAACATAGGTGATAAATTAGCAAAAGTAACTTTTTTTTAAAATTTAATTTGTCATTAAGTTTAGTGAAAATGAGTTTTATTTTTTAAATTTTTTATATTACTGGTTTGTTCTGTCATTACAAAATAAAAAAATGATGTTGGCAAATATAAACTCAGTTATATAATGGGGTAAAATAATGAGATTCAGGCAGGGTTAACAAAGTTAAAACTATCATTGGCATATGATGCTTTACTTTGCAATGATTTAATTAGAAAATATTCCATCTATTAGGCGTAACCTCTGTGCAACAATTTTGGCTGCCTGGTGACATATTTAAACTTATATTCCGAAATATACTGTGTGTGTGTGTTTATATATATATATATATATATATATACACATGTATATAATGCTGACTTTCTTTCTTTAGCCTAACAATGGCTAAATCATAAAGCACTGCTCTTCAGTACAGTTTGCGGGTTCAGAATTGGCTTTAAGCAGTAGGTCCCAGTCTCATTAGCCCTGTAATGGTGTTTTCACCATTATAATGCTACTACTGTAGTGAATCGAAAAATAAACTCCAAAAAAGTAAGCTTTCGTTAAAAATCTTTTAATACAAGACTGACGTGTATAATAAAAATAATATTAGTAAATTAAAGAAACAAAGCAAATCAGGGCAGATACAATGCTTGCAGCATGCAATTGAAGAGTCATTCGGTGAACGTTCTTGTGGTCAAGCAAGCTGGATATCACAGTCGAATGCAGAAGTGCTTCCAAGGGCAAAATACGACTGTTTCTACCGCCGCGTGAGAATGCTCTTCTCTTTCATTTATGCCTGGCTGCAACTTATAAGGCAGCCGGTTGGTGGCACGTATGCGTCTGCACACGCAGATCCTCCGTCGCTTGTCAAAACTTTGCATACTCAAATTAAAGTACGAATAAAGATAATTGGTGGCAATAAAATAATTATAATTTGTGGACACCACAGCCCTCATGTAGAAAAACAGTAGGCTATAGTGCTCCGAACCAACCAATCTTTCGTTCTTTAAACGTATAAACGTAAAACTGAAACTTTTGTTATTTAGAATGTCTGATCATTTACTTTATAAATATAGTCTCTCTTTTTTCAATTTTCACTAGTTTTGAAATTTTTTGTCTTTTATAATCAAGTATTTAATGGAATATTTGTTCTAAGCTTCAACAGCTGATATGAGTCCATCTGAAGTTGAAGCGAAGAAACCAAATACAAATGTGATTACATCATTGGAAAATGTGAAACAGGAAGAGTCTGTACCGTCCACTAAATCTGCTGTAAAGAAGACTCCTGCTCCTTTGAAGCCATTCAAGCCTCCCACCAATTCAATTCCAAGGTCAGCTTTTCTGAAGCCACCCTTAAGATCAGGTAAATAAACATGTCAGAATATTAAACATTCATTCTACCATATATTTCCATATATGAGCCAGCACTTTTTGGGTCATTTTATAGACCTAAAGTTGGAAATCAGCTTATATATGGATCTATAGAAAAAATGTAGTATATGTCCTCATGGGCGATATTCTGCGCCATAAGCACCAAATCAACAAAAACAAACAAAAAAATTTAAAAAGCAGAAAAAACTGTAACTGTATGTCTTCAGATTCTGGCTTGCTTTCTGAATCAGACGAAAGTTCAGTTGTTTTAAAGTTTGGGCCCCGTTTCACTCTACTGTTACTATGACTGTGTAGTTTTTCATCATCAAAAGAAACATTTATTGTCTCAACTATTTTCCTTTCTGTCGGAAGTCATATACGATAACCACAAGTTTTTAATGCATACCCTAACATGACACCCTTTTTAGCTCTCATATCCAACTTTTTACATTGTTGTTTAGAAACATGCAAATAGGCTTTAGTTCCAAAAACTCTGAGATGTTTTAATGGTGGTAACGTCCACAGTAAAGTTCGAAAGGGTTTGAGGTTTGCTTTCCATTTCATACCCTATTCCAAACATAAGTATGACATAACAAGGTTTCCGCCCAAAATCCATTACTTAATCCACTGGAATTTAGCATAACTTTTATAGCATCCATTGTGGTATAATTGTAGCATTCTGCTATGGCATTTTGTTGTGGCGAATAGACATTCGTTCTTTCATGTTTTATTCCCGGTTGATCTAAAAATTTTTCCAATTCTGCACTACAGAATTCAAGACCATTATCAGTCCTTACGTTTAATATTTTAGTACTTAAAAAACGTTCTGCCCGTTTTTGATAACTAGAGAAGATATTAAAAACTTCATTTTCTTTCTTTTATTGGATAGGTAGTTACTTTACGCGATATATCATCAATGATACTTAAAAAATAACGATGGCCTCCAATAGCTATATTGGGAAGGGACTACATATGTTCAAATTTAGTAATTCTAGGGGGTTTTGTGACCTAAATTTACCTATCGGTTTCAGTAATTTTCGTCGAGATTTAGCAGTTTTACATGGTTCACATTTTAAAACTTCATGTCTCAAATCAGGAAAATCACTTACAGAATTGTTTTTACTAGTTTGAACAATGCATTTCGTATTTAAATGACAAAGTCTGTTATGCCAAATTTCTAAATTGTTTAGATTAGGAGTAGAAAAATTCTGTTCTTTAGAATCTTTGAATTTCATATTACAGGGGTTATTTACAATAGAATTTTTACCTTTATGTTCTTTTAACTTGAAATACTCTCATACTGGAGATTTACATAAAAAAGGCCATTATTCTTTTTAGCTACAAATATTTTACGACCATCTTTAGCATATACTGTAATTTGTCCCTTTCTACATGTAAATGTAGAACATGCTTTGTCAATTAAAAAACCTGACATTAAATTACGCCTCAGTTTGGGAGAGTACAATACATTATAAAGATTAACAACTTCTGACTCACCCTTGTTTTTAAAAATCATCCTCACAGATCCGGTTTCTTCTACTTTACATGACACACCACCAATGACAACTACCATAAAAATGTTTTTATAGGCTTAAAGTCCTTTAGAAGACTCTTGTTACCACAAAATGCGAGCTTGCTGCCGTGTCCAATACCCAAGATGTATCGTCGCTGTCATGACTTAGGCACGATTCAATGATAAAACCGGATTCCGGCCTAGGTTTTGTAGATGGACGATTTCGAAAAGTCTGTTTATTCTCAGTTTTCGGCTTTTTGGGTGATTTCCCTTTAACAACTTTCAAACTTGAATAAAAGGCGATGCTTTCTTGGTCTTTAATGGATTGTTTCAATCTAGATTCTAGAGCAATTAATTCAGCTTGGATTTTATCAAAAGTAAAATCCTCATTTTTCCAACGGTAGATTGATTGTACAATTCTGTTAAACTCGGGAGCAAGGAAACAAATGAGTTGAAATGCCTGGTACCAGTCATCTATGGGTTTTCTGGCATCCCTCAATTCATTTACGATTTTTCGGATTCTTTCCACATGCACACCAGTTTCCTCGCCTGGGTTGATTTTGCAGAAGAAAAGTTCGTTGGTGAGGCCAATTATATGGGCACAAGAGTCCAGTCGGAAATGCTTTTCTAAAAGTTCCCACACACTTACTGGATCATCAGTATCAGAAATAATACTTCGATATTCCTTGGCAATGTTTAAATATATTAACCCGTAAGCCTTGTCCGCTTGTTGGTTGAAACTTCTTAATTCTTTTGCTTTATATATATATTTCAAATTCACCTTTAGTAGGTGCAGCTTCCATCTTTGATAGATACGCCATCAGTTCTCTTTCATTAGTAGTACTTTTATATCATCACGCCAAGTTGCATAGTTGTTGGCATTAAACTGTTCAATTGCGACTTTCTTTTTTAATTCTTTTAAAAGTCTACAGGCCCACCATCGAATAGCTTCGAAGATTTTTTATATAAACTTCACCACTGCATACACTTGCTATCCATAACCGACATGATGGAAAATTAGTCAAGTCTTATGTAATTTTCTAACACTTCTAAATTTGCAGAGGCGTCAGAGGATTGATGAAGTATTCGGATTTCATAACGCTTCCGCTTTGAATGCTTTTAGTTAAAATTTTATTAATAAAAATAATACATGCTTTGTCTTATTGCATAAAATAATACATGTAAATTAGGCAAGCTATTGAACAATATAAGTTAGAAGTGCCACCGCCAACAATGCTGAACAGGCTTAAATATATATACAGGTGGCAGGTAATTTACATATGGCTTTCAGTCACAGTTAAAAAATCTGACTGAAAGTTAAACGCATCGGATGAATATCATTAACTCATAATGAGGTCATATTGTAAGGAAGAAATATATATTTTTAATTTTCCAGCACATATATAATGAGGAAAAATAAGCAAAATTAGAAAAATTTACAAAAGGAAAAAACTTTCAGTGGGTCAGTTAATTTTCTGATGAATTTACTTCTGCATAAGCCAAAACCAAGTAATGAATGGCACTCTTTACTTTTTTGAATTTTTTATATTGTTTAAATTTATGAAAAAGGGCAACCTTCAGAAACTGCTACCCTATTGTGATTGGCTAAAAATATAACTTGAAAGATCTAGTACCAATATTCTTAAACTGGGTAAAAATATTACTTGCTGGATTCTAGTACCGCAATTCTCAAATTAGTTGCCATGGCAGTAATGTATAAAATTTAGTATAAAATTGGGAAATTAATAAAGGCTAAATAAAGTCATTTAAGAATTAAAGTTTAACTGTTTTCTTGCCACTTGGGAAACTTTCTAAGAAATTTCCTTGTGTTTGTCTCAATGTGCGACCATTCTTCTACTTCCACAGTACTTGAATTGAACACAGTGAAAAAAATTTCTAAAGCATTTTACTTTACATCAATTTGATTGGAAAATATTTCCCCCACTTTACTACCTTCTACCTGGTGACATTTTTCTAATCATTCATTTGACCTAATATTCAAGAAATCTAAATATTTTAAGGGGGCTAAAATCCCCAAAAACCAAAAAAAGGAGGACAGCCTTAGAAACAGTAGTAGCAAAGGCATTGGGTTAGATATACATACAAATACTTGCATATGTAAAGATTTTAATCAGGGTCAATGTTGCTACAAGAAAAAATTTTCTGAAAAAGGAGTTGTTAAAGTTAAAAAAGCTACTTATGCTTTATTAAGTGAATAAATTTTAATTTATTCTTTATAATTTACTACCGTGTTTATTTATAATTTGCTCAATTTTCATTCAGAAGCCAATAAAATATGCAATTATAATTCAATTGAGTTAATTTGTTTATTATGTATGTAAATTGCCTACTCATGTACTTTGTAAGGTAGGTTGTTGAATTTTAAAACTGCACTCTTGCTCCTGACAGAAGTGCCTGAATGTTGGCATGTCTGTATATGTATATACATATATATATATATTATTACATTCAATTATATATAAGGTGGGAATATATCGAAATTTATTAATTTATATTTTCTAGCCAACCTTCCTGTTCCTCCACTGATCCCTGCCAGTCAAGTGATTCCTTCTTTAGCCGAGCCAGTACGAGATGTGGTGGCCCCCAAAGATCCACGGGTGCGACAGCTTCACAAAGAATTTGCTCAAGAGTTCCACAATTCAGTTTTGCAAACCACGCAAATGCAGCTAGGTAAATCAAGTTTCCTTTCTAACCCATCAACTGCGGCAGAGATGTCATAAATATTCCCACAAATGTGTATATTTCTTTAATTTCCCTTTTGAGTCACTTTGTTATAGTCAAATAAGCATTTACAATATTGTTGCATTAAATAATTACATTTCATTTTCATAAAATACCTGATGTGTTCATGACTTTATGATACACCTTTTAAATTAGCATGATATTTTGACTACATTTCATTAAAACTTATTTTATTTGAACAGGAAACATAATTCAATTCTTTGATGAAGGTGACATTCACACAAAGGCTAAAATATTACCTTTTAATAGCGCTAAACATTTATGCAATATTGATTTAACAATGGGTAGAGCTCAAATACTGCCCTCTGGCGTCAACTGGTATCAGTGTAATATTTTTTTATACAGTAAATTTTTTAAATTTTAATTCTGAAATATTGTAAGCATTTATTGACTATGCCTTGCCTGACTCATAATATTTAAATTGCAGACAACAAAGTGCTCCTTTTTTCCTTATTTCACGGCATTCCTCCTTTTTTTTTTTCACCTATTCCCACCTTTTATTCCTTTTTTCTTTGGGCCATACACTCCTTTTATTTATTTTTTCCTTCTCAACATTTACGGAGTTATGTAACAGCCAAACGGAGGACATGTTTTGATGACATCTTTGTTTTTCTAATATTTTCTTTCTGTGAGATATTTACTTGTCCAGCCACTCAAGGAAAGAAAATGTTTTGTTGTATTGGACAAAGAAAAGCCTTAAAGTATCTTGATACTGGGATCATGTCTGTAGAAAATTACAAATTAATTCAGTATTAAAATAGTAAGCAATAACTAAAGACAAAACTAGTTTTGCATTTGTCTACATTTTTGGTCATTCTAATATTCAATCGTTCAGTTGTTTGGTTTTAGTCAATTAAAATCATTAAAGATAATATTTTTATAAATCTTATATAAGATAATATGTAATCTTAACTAAATCTTATACAAGTTATAATTTTCTGAGATCTAGCATTTTTCTTAAAGGTTCAAGCACAACAAACAATATGGTTCCTCAAAGTTTAATATAATAATGTCTACTGTATTGGGGAATTTATTTATTTTTTTAACTAGGCACATTGAAGAAGCATCTGATTTAAATCTATTTTTAATATTTTTTTACTAGGAAACTTGAGTACTTGTTTATATTGATAAAAAGTTATTTAGATACTTTCATATTTCATCAGAACATTAATTTTTAATAGTTATTTAACTTCCTTTTTTCCTCTTTTTTACATTTTTCTCCTTCTTTTTTCCCAAAATTTTTACTTCTGTGTCTGAAAGTGTTTTCTCCCAAAAATACGAATTATTTTGTTGTGCTATGTAAATTTAAAATAGGCTTCTTATAAAAAGTTACTTAAATTCTTAGAAAGATTCTGATAGTGTTTAAAAAGTATATTCTGGAAAAGAGTGAGAACCCTGTCTGCATCCATGAAGCAATTATCAATTGCAAATTATATTTTTAAACATTACTTATCACTATAAAAAATATGTTATGTTCTATAAAATATTAAATACTGCTAATTAATATTCTAAATAATTAATGTTATCATAAGAATATATTTTTACACATTTCTATATCCCTTTCCTGTATTCATGGTTTTCTCCTCTTCAGTCCTCTTGAAATACAATAGGTTAATGTTCCATTTTAATGTATAAATAAGTATGTGTGTGTGTGTGTGTATATTTAATTTTGCACATAAGGTGGAGATTATATAAAGAAAAACCTATATAGCAGACATGCTAACTCTTGAAGCTCCTCAGATTGCTCAGGAAAATAACAAGAAATTTGCCATTGAGGAAATATTTTATTATTTTAACATCTCATAATCTCTGACATCCTCAGATTGCTCAGGAAAATAACAAGAAATTTGTCATTGAGGAAATATTTTATTATTTTAACATCTCATAATCTCTGACAGCAGCATAATTCTTCCCTCTTTTCTCTGCTATTTTCTCCCAGTAAATATTACTTAATAGGCCCATCCAAATACTGAGATACAGCTTGATACAAAGTCAGTTGTTTAAAAACCACAATACAGCAATCAAATACAAAGTCTTGCCAAAATTAATGCTATATATATATCACTCTTTTCACACAGTAATGCTGCATGGAAAACAGTTTTCAGTACTGTGTGGAAAAACCAAACAGAATTAAGATCAAATTTGACTAGGCAAACTCTAGAATCTCTTATGACAGAAAAATGCAAATATTTTAATCAAGTTCAATGTTGCTACAAAATAATTTTTACTGGAAAAAGTTCTTGTTAAAGCTAAACAGCTACTCATACATTGTTAAATGCATAAATTTTAATTTACCCTTTAGAATTTACAGGCTTCCCACAGACCTTAAAAGTCCTCAAGAACTCCTTAATTTTACTTTTTCATTTTAAGGGCCCTTAAAACTACTTAATTATCATCAAAGGTCCTTGAAAACTCCTTAATTTTGAAATTAGAAGTAGCTGAGTTACAGAACTTGAGCGAAAAAATTTGATACAAAAAAAGAAATCTGTTGACCTTTCAAATTGAAATTATTTATGTATGTGACTTTGCACTATTGGAAATTTCTTTGAAAATAGTAAATAAATATTTGTTAAAGTTCATAACATTCTTTTACATTTTCTAGCGAAAGTGCAGTATTAATAATAAAGAAAATCCTCAAATACACATGTTTTCAGTATATTACTATAGTAATTCAAAATTCATTTCCTTGATACCTTAAAAAATTATGAAAATACTTTTAGCTTATTAGTATTTTTTATGGTCACAAGCTACAAAACTTATTTGACAAATAAATAATCTTTCGCATACTGAAAAGGTTTAAAGTATAAAGTCAGCTGCCCTTTTCTAATAGCTAACAGTCAAGCAGATTTTAATTAAACGAAGCATGGAGGTAGGGGGGTTTGTAGATATTTCAGTTACTTATGGAAGTTTAATTTTCTTTGGATTGAATGTAATAGAAAAGTCTAAAACTTTCTCCTTCCCCAAGAAATGTTGGTATAATCAGCTAGTATATACAAACACACACACACACACACACACATAATATATATATATATATATATATATATATATATATCATTAGGGAGGTCATTTTTAAACCGTCTGAAAGTACTGTTTATAATATTGTATTTTATTCACAATTTATTTTTAGTTTAATCACTCAAAAAACTTTAGATGTATATTTTTCAAAATTAGTTTTTGTCAAATAGATTTATCTTATATTAATTTTTATACATTTTTAAAAACTTAATTCTGAAATATTGTAGGGAATTTATTGAACATGCCTTGTCTGGTTCATAATCATTAAAATAGGTTCCTCAGGAAATACGGTAGGTTCTTATAAAAAGTTACTTTGGTCCTTAGAAAGCCCTTAATTTTTCTTCTGGAAAAAAGAGTGGGAACCCTGATTTACTTGTATTTTTATTTTCAACAATTTTTTTTTATCATTTTTAATATAGAAACCAATAAAATATGTAATTATATATAATTTGTTTGGATTATTTTAAGTTTTGTTTATGTATGTAAATTGAATATGTATTTACTTTGGGGTCAGCATGCTAAATTTTGCTGCTGACAGAGTTGCCTGAATGTTGGCATATCTGATATAGTGGTGATGAGGGTGATGACTGTAGAATGATCATTTTGCTAAAAAAATTACTAGCAAAGGATCAAAATGTCTCTTTCTGTGTTTCTAGCATTATATGATTAAAATATGAATAATATATTTGTTATAGCAGAAAAGAAACAGCTGCCCAGTTCTGTCCATTTAGAAGTTCCATTCCACAAATCTCCTCCTACTATTGAGAAGATGGAAGTACTAAGTGAAGAGAATAACAGATCAGCATTCCGGTGGCCAGGAATAGAGGCGATAATGGAATCTTACGAGTGCCATATATCTGGTAGTTATCATGTTATTGATCCAACTAGCTATAGAAAATGATATTGCAACTGGTGTTTTGTGAATGCAAATTAGGAACTACCATATATTTCTGAATATAAGCCTCTTGGATTATAAGCTCAGATGTTTTTCTTCAAAAATTTACTCGAATAGTTCAAACAATACCTCTGGTAGTGATGGCAAGCCAAGCTATAGTAATTTTTATATAATAAACTTATATAAATAAATTTTGAAAGATCACATATTTCTATTTGATTTAAAACAAGATTTTTTTTTTTTAAATTTTGTATTTATAAATAAGTAAGATTGCATAAATGAACGAATTGTATGATAAGATAAATGGGGAACATTAATATTTATTTTTCTAGCTTTTTAAGTTGAAAATTCATGTATAATAGCCTCAAAATTTATTTGTAGTTTCTTGTTCTATGGATAATATTGCTAGAATGCTGTCTTAAATTCTTGTAGAACAAAGATATTTTTTTATCTACTGAATTTTAGAGAAGCTCCTTTCACAACTTGAAACACTGATGGTAATTGTTAAATACATTCTTAGCTACTTTACAATATTTGGTATGGATATTTTCAACCTATAATTTTGAATAAATTTTAATCAAGACTGTCTTAGTTATTGTGGAATAGCCACATTCTATCTAAAAGGGAATACCAGGAATTGCCAACATCCTGACTCCTTATTTTATGGAATGGGGCTTGTCCATGTCCAAGTCACCTTCAATCTTCCCACACTGACCATCCGTGGGTTTCTGTTTTGCTCTCCCCATCTTTCACCATTTGTCCAGCTTGAGCTTTGCTTGGTGGCATAAAATTCTTAGGCTTTTCTTCCTACTTGTGTTTCGGTGATCGTCTTGGGTTCCTGCTGGCAGGATTTTTCCACTGACCTTTCCATGCACGGTGTTGAGTTGGCATCATTTTGGCTGAAATTGGGAGAGAGGTCACCTGCTTTTTTAAGAAAAATTATCTTTTTTTAGTCATTTTGCTTTTGGCTTGATGTCGAGGGACGAGTATTGTTTGACAAAGTCAGCAAGTAACAGAAAATAATAAAGCTATAATTTAAGCTAAAGAATGGGACTATGTTCTATTCTTCAATTTTCATTTATCACTGTTTTAAAATCAATGTAAAAGCTACCATTTGAATACTCTGAATTGTGTCTTCTGCCGTATATATCTACTAAAGAACTGGTGAAAGGTTATTGCAGCTTAACAGAGAAGTGCCACTATTATCTTACATCCTCCAAGAATAACAAGGTTATTATATTCAACATCTCATTCCTACAGTTATGTTGTTAATTTCAAAATTTTATTTTACTTTACAAGCTGCACTCTCCTAGCTATGCCACTGTCTATAGTATGAGGACCCACTTTGCAGAAGCAAAGTTACTTGTGTCCATAGCATTCATCAAGCTACATGTGCTCTAACAGCTTTCCAACCAAGATTAGTTCAGCACTATGGCGATAGAATAGTTGTCTATTCTACCTGCAAATAAAAATGTCCTTTTAAAAACAGTAGTACTTTTTAAAATCAATGATATATATAAATGTAACATATTCAGGAGTTTGTCGCCGATCACAATAATAAAGTCATAATCACAACCACATAAGGTAGTCAAAGTTAATAACTTTTATTTCCATATCGAAATACGTAGGCCTTACTCACACACCCAATTCTGTCATCTAATGGAATACTTCTCTTGCCCTGTCATGGGACCATCAAAACTGGACACATAACGACGCCACTCTCATAATTTAGAACCTTGTCCAACTTCAAATTTTACTGTTATAGAATATCCCCCCCCCCATCCAGGAAGAGGCTGACCACCAGTGCCGGCATTGGTGGACAGTCTCATCCAGAAACAAACTGAAAACTTGAAAAAAAAAATTATATTTTATTAAATACCAAAGTGGATAACATGACAAGACAAGAACAAAAAAAAATCACAACATAATATATATATTTAAGGGCAGTTGCTAGATGTGCACAGTATGCGAGAACACAAGCAGCCAATTGAATAAATAATATTAAAATATGCTTACTAAAACATTTTTAAAAAAGACTTAAGTTTTTTAAGAAAAATTATACTCTTTTAACACAGATGGTCTTATATTTAGTATAATATATGTGTGTGTGTTATTTTCTGCTTTAAAAAATAAGCCATTAACTTTATAGATTTTACGACTTTTTGTTACCAATGGAAAAAAAACATCCAAGAAGAACACATACTACATCTATGGATCCATATTTAAGATGATCCTCCACTTAAGGTCTATAAAAAGCCCAAAAAGTTCTTGGATTATACGCAGAAATATATAGTATATAAAAATGGCAATAAAAATTTCACAGGTATCACTAAAGAGAAAAAAAATTTTCTTATTTTTGTACTTAAATAGAATAGTAACACAAAAAGAATATTATATATCATGAAATTTGGGTCATTTTCTTCTTGAAAGAAGGAGGAAAGATGTAGATATTTTCATCATAATTGTTCGTTAAACTGTGTCATTTAGCTTCATTTTTGTTGTTCTATCAATCAGGATGTAGTCTGAAGTCAGGATAAGTCCTTTGTGTAAACTGAATTTGGATATACTTAACATAAAATCTAAATTACTGACCAATACCAAAAAGAATTTTTTAAAACTATCTAAATATATTAATAGTTTGTCATAAGCTTGCTTTTAAGAAATTATTTAAAATTTCTAAAATTGTCCCAAAAAGTTGTTGATATTAAAATATTATATTGCAGTAGTCATTAACTTGGGCCTGAACTTAAATCTATCATTTTGGTACAGTTTTGCATTTTCAGAGAATTTTTTAAAGAAGTAAATGATTTTTGTTATAATTAAAAAATTTATTTGCGAGTGAAGTAAAAATGAATACTATTATAATTTCTGAAAATGGGTTTTTTGGAGACTAAGCCAATGTTAGCAAATCTTAGGAGCTAATATTGATCTTATATTTATTTCTATTCCTATAAAGTTTTTTTTTAGATATCAGTGACTAAAATAATGATTCCTTTTTTGTGTTCTTTTTTCTTTTCTAGAGCAAAATGTGGAAAAAACCTTTCTTCTTAGTAATTGCCAAAAATTGAAAGCCTGCATTCAAGAATCAAATACTGAAATAGAGTGCCTTGGACGTAAAACAGAGGTAACAGTTTGTTCATAATTTTTTCAGTTTTGTTAAATAAGTACTATACTATGTTCATTATCAACATATCATTAAGAGCCAGGGTTGGTCATTTTGCCGGCAAAAAGGTATTTTTGCCGGGACAGTGCAAAAACTGGTAAAACTCAAAATTTGCATAAATAAACTTAGTGATACAGGTTATATGAAAAAGAATCATAACAACAAATAAAATAAAATGTTTTCTTAGTAAAAATAAACAAAAATTATATTCTTATTTTTTTAATTTTATTTTTGCCTTACTCTTATCTCTCTCTGCTAAAAGATTTTCATGCACCTGCACTTCCATTCATCATCTACAAACCAATTCAAACAAGAACCCACCTGTTCTATCTTGAGTTAAGCAAGTGTTGAACCTCTCTCAAGTGTAATTTTTTGTATTTAAAAAAAAAGTAAATAGATAAAATTTAAATAAGAATTTTAAAACTACCTTTTTTTGAGCATAATATATTAATACATATTTACGTATCACTATTGCTTATATTTTGCATTTCTGAAATATTGCATTATGTTAATTGATTAGGTTGATATTTTAAAACTGGAAAGTTTTAAACAAACTGTGTTTGTTTATAACTTCTATACATTTTGTAATATTGTTAATTTATTGCAACATAAAAATCAGACTAACAATTTGATTTTTTTTCAATTAAAGATTGTTTTTGAATGATGAAATTTATAATTTTGCAGAAATTAAAATGAGAATATGTGATTATCCTAATGTATTGTAATACTAGTCTGTGACTATTAATGTAAGATAGGTAAAAGAACATAAATGCCCATTAATGTGTCAAAAATTTGTTTTGCCATTTTTGCTGGCAAAAACCAATTTTTGCCGGGGCAATTGTTACAGTTTTTTCCACATGTGGGAAAACTTGCCAACCCTGTCTAAAAGCAGTGATGGGCAAACTATGACCCATTGGGCAGCTCTGATCTGTCTGAAGGTTGCTTTTAACCCATCACATATTTTCAAATAAAAACTAAACTGTCAAAATATGATAAAAGATGTCCTTGAAATTCTCTTGAAGTACAACTGATAGAAAAATCTTTCTCCCTCATTTTAACTGCCTGTCGACATTTTTGGCTTCTTAGTAATATATTTGACCATTACAGAAACTTTTTTATTTTCGTTTCAACTTACATGGCTTTTGAAATTTTATTAAATTTTTGAAGTAAAATCACATTCTTTGCTTAGACTGGAGAATATACGGTATATGTATTTTTAAGCTCTGCTCAATCCCTTTCTGTTTTGGTACAAGTTCTAATATTACTTATTTTGTATGGTTAAATGGTAGACAGATAGTGCCACTCTGAATAGTAGTGAACAACGTTTTGTTTTTTAATAACAAACCATTGTTGATCTTGTTGGGATTATTGTTTATGTTTGTAAAATACCAGGACCCTAAAAGGTCTTCTAAAAAATATAAAGTCTTTTCAGATGGAATGCTCTTAAAGATAAATGAAATATTTTTACAGTTGTTAAAATTTTAGAGAATTTAATTCACTTACTTAATATCGTTTTCTATTTTTTAACACTTCACAAAATATTTGCTCACTCTTTATATATATATATATATATATATACAGAGAGAGAGAGATGTCGTGATCCAGTGTAAAGGCGAATGGAAAGCAATCTTTCTTGATAATAATAAATTTATTAAATCAGAGTTTCATTTAAAAGCAAAACTAGTGCCATTTTTATTTGTTCATGGCAGAGACACACGTAGAGTGTTTTGACAGCTCCATGTCCATGCGCTAACTGACTTTTATATGTTTGCAAACTCATCCAATATTTCCAAAATGCTTCAACCTGACCGGATTATCCTAAAAGCTTATGCGAGCTTGGGTCTTTACTATTTTAAACACATGAAAAATTTTTTAAATGCGAAAGAACTTTGAAAAAAGAAGCATTGAAAATTTTATTTGTTTTAAAAAATCCTTATAATTTAAACAAATTACAACTTATCTATGTGTTTATAATCATAGAAAATTAAGAATACATAAAACATTTTAAGCAATCTCAGTTTATTAAAATAAATTTTATGCAATTTTAAAAACATCACTAAACAATAAAAATTTGAATCGATAGCAACTCCTCTAGCTTTAAGATTCTTTCTTCTTAATTTACCCATAACTCTTATAATTTCATGTACAGTTTTATCCTATGCATTAAAAATAACCTATATAAAAGTTTTAAACATGAATAAAAGTCTGTTTAAAAATAAATGCAGTACGTACAAAACTATGATTTTCATGTATAAACAATCATAGACAATTATGTATCTCCATGAAGTTGATTTCTCTAGTTCTATTGAGTAAGGAAAGTTAAATAATTTAATATATCAAGTTTTGATTTTAATAGAAAAGTGTCACACCCACATTTTTGTTCTAAAAATATTTATACCTTTTGAAATATTAGAACTACATATATCAAATTTTGCATGTTTATGCAGAAATGTTAAACCAGTAAAAAAAAAAAATTGATATTTTGGATACTGTATCCCCTTAAAAAAATAAGTATTCAGCTCAAAATTCCCTTTAATCTTTGTTATATTCGTATTAACACTTAGCATGCAGGTAAGGTATTTTTATATTTTTGCAGTCTTTCACTGGAGTGCGGGTAATGTAAAAATACATATTTAGTAGATTTGTGGTGGATACCCGCTAACCACCACAAATCTACTAAATACGTATAATTATGTGACATTATATGCGTGTTGTTTGTGTTTATATGCAATGCTTTGCATTTTTTCCTTCTACAAATTATGATTGTCAATTTACTCGGTCTTTTGTTGCGTTATTTAGTCTTCAATCAAATTACTAGCTCCAGAACGTACAAGTCGTGTTTTGTCAATTTGAAGCTTGGTTTTTTATTGTTAAATACAAAACTGCTAAAATGAGCCATTGTGACAAAGATAGTGATGAAGAAATATGTGCTGACAGATTATCGGACTTTAATTTTTTTTTTGTTATATAATCATACAGTATATATTAAAGTGTAAAATAAAAAAGTTTCGTTCATAAAAGCAAAGTAGCTTTCGATTGACTGCGATTTTTCTGAATAACTAAACTTCCGAGCTATTCACGGAAAAACGTCTGCTGCATGCGTAAGTTGGCAGTGAAGTATACCTGCCTGCCAAGTGTTAATGGTTCTGTTGCAAATCTCATAGTCTACCATGTGTTCCCCTTTTTGTAGATTTATTCTTGTAAATGCTCCACACATTTAATATTTTGTGTGTTTTATTTTTAGGAACTGATCCATGATCAGAAGTGTTTGGAAACAGAGAAAAGAGAACTACAGAATAAAATTGAAGCTTTGGGACTTTTTATGCAGCATTTCAGCTAACACTATCTCGTTTGCTCAGAATAATAAGCCCATTTGATAACTTTTCAACCATCACTGGGTCAGATTTT
Source organism: Pardosa pseudoannulata (assembly GCA_032207245.1). Classification (NCBI taxonomy): domain Eukaryota; kingdom Metazoa; phylum Arthropoda; class Arachnida; order Araneae; family Lycosidae; genus Pardosa; species Pardosa pseudoannulata. Next base: position 2,714,871 of record CM063499.1, on the reverse strand, counting down.
ATAACACTGAAAGTTGCCATTCAATTTATTAATTGGCATGTACAGTGCCGATGGACACATATGGAATTTTAAGGTAATAGCTTTTTCTGTCAATGTACAGTTATTAAATTTCACTTAAAAATAACTTGTTATTCAAAAGGTTTATAGAATTACGTTAATTTTCAAATTGTTGAAAAATTATCAAAATTTACTGAAATTGAATATTGGAATCTATAATGGTTATTAGACAGCAATATAAAATGAGTTTCATAGAAAGAAGCCTTTTTAATTTATTTTTTTACATATTTTTTATTTCAAAGTGTCAGACTTGTGTTCAATCCCGACGAGATTGTACCTTTATGAGCTTTTATTCATTGTACACTACGATTTTGTAAATTTTTGTACAAAGACCTGTCAATATTTGTTATGTAATTATTATATGCAATAAGATATTAACATAATGTGGACTTTTGTTGTATTTTTGAATTGTCAGTATTGTTTTGTATTTTTGTAAACATTTTGTTTGTTTGCATTTTGAAAGAAAAATTATTTTAACTAGAAACTTTTGTATTGAATTTGCTTCTGCTGTTTTCTAATATATTCTGAAATTGTTTTAATCGGAATTATTTACTCAGACATTTTTCTTGTCATACATCATCTAGCTTTAGTTTGAATTCTTAGCACGCTCACTGTTGATGGAGTGCCTAGCCTTTTAAAACAAATTTGTTCAATAAAAAAACTTACGAAGTTTGCACGCCATTACAAGTAGGTCTGAGTGGGCATGTTTAGCAAAGTCACTGAAGTTTGATATAGCTGCTTACAGGGCTCAAAGGCACACCATTCTCTTGAAGTCTCCTGTGCCTACTTTTTTTTGTCTTGAATCTATATTATATAAGTTACAAAGCAGTGCAAGAAATAAAACGTTACTTGATAACAACCTAATTAGCACTGCCTTTCAGTACTTTAGTTTGCAAATTCAAATTATTTGGATAGTCATAGCTGTTTTAAGCAGCAGGTCCTGATTTAAATTCAGTCACATTGCTCCAAACCAAAACACAGAAAATCCTTCGAAACTAGTATCAATATATGATTTGTAACACCTTGATATAAAACTTGATTTAAATCACTGGGTATTTTTTAAATCAATAATACTTTCTTTTACACTTTTAAGGTATCCATCTACGTTCAGAGAACTTTTTTCTTTAAACGTAGAAACTAGTTCATGTTTTTACATTTTTAGATTTATTTTTTATATTATCATAGATAATTGAACTTAAAAAATTTATTCCTGGAGAAGTTTTTATAAAATTTCTAATAAATGAAGAAATTTTAGTAAAAAAATTGGGGTTTTTTTTCAAAAGGTCTAATTTTTTAATAAATTAAATTATTTCAATATTTTTTGACGCAACACATTTCTTATACACTGGACTAGTGAATCCCCTAAAATCTTTGCTTAATTTACATTTAGTAAAAAATTTTGGTCCTTCAAAATCATACACATTGAATTTTTAACGAATTTTCATTACCTTTATATCTAACTATGAGTTTGACATCATTAAAAATTATCCAAATTTCAAGCTTTTAGGTCATTTACTAGTAAATACTGTCAGAAGCATTCATAATAGATTTCAACAAAATATTTTAAGAACTTTTTGAGAAATCACATTTCAAGTTTCCACATTTTATTAAAAATACCGTTCTGAGAAAACGCATTTGAAATTTATGAAAGCAACTTTAACTGTTAAACAATAAAAATACATGTTTAAAATTCCCCACACTTTCTTGCTTCAAAACTTTCCAATTGCCAAGTTGCTAATTATTAAAAATACTAGAAAAATGTTTAAATTAATCTTCATGAAAATTTAAAAAGTTTTGTCCAAAAAATGCTCTTTAAAAGGCTTTAAATTCACAACTTCCGGTTCCTAAGTCGCTACTTCCGTTTTGTTTTGGTAGATGTCACAGCTGTAACTTTTGTTTAAAATGCCATAGACACAAAACAAAAACAGATTTAGAAACCTAAAACTACAGTAGAGAAATTTTAAAAAATTATGATTTTTGGCAAAAAAATGACGTTTTCTACATCGATAGGATACGTTAAGTTTCTAAGCATGATTTTTTTTATTCCATTAGAATGCACATTTCCTTTTACAATGAAATTTTCTGACCAAATCTGATTCCTTCCTTTTTTAATCAAATCGATCATATTTTTTTATTTATATTTGACTTTGTGTTTATTTAAATAGTAAAACTTTAAAAACTGATTTGATAAATAAATATTTTTTTATTTGAACAGTTGTTGAGAAGGGATTAAAAAAAATCATACTTCATGTATTTTAGTATATCATTTGTCATATGTAAATAATATACACATTATAATTTAGAAAATAAATCGGATAGCAAAAACTTAATCTTTAATCATAATGTTGTAATTAATTATTATGTTTTCATTATCCTATTTATATAAATATTCTAAATAATTTCATCTATAATATTTAATTTTTAAAAATTGAATTTAAAAAAATCTGATTCAATTTTTTTTTAATTAACATTATTTTTTTAATCTTTGTCTTGATTAAAACCTGATATGTAATCATTGATCATGATTGGAGGACTACCTTTGAATGTTTTTTTTTTTCCTATTTATTTAATATAGGGCACTTAGCTCTTACGCATTAGGCTATACAATGCTGTAGAACTTGTTGACCATCTGCCATAAATAAACACATAGGATCTTGGGCCAGCTTGAGCCTCGTAACTTTCCAGTCATGAAATCAACACCTTTGCCGACTAAGTCAATAAATGTTTTCTTAGTACATTAAAAATCCTAAATTCATTGAATTATTGCATTGATAACTATAATACAAACCATTTTATCAATAAAAATGAAGTTAGTAGATTAATAATTTACAATGAGGCTAATTTAACCTTCTAGCAGGTGCAATTTTAATTTTTTGAGTGTTTATTTTGTATTTTTATGGCAAAACAGCTTCTTTTATTTAAGCAAAATGATGGTCAAATGGTAGAGCACTGCTCTTCAGTACCAGAGTTTGTGGGTTCAAACTCTTTTATTGGTATGAATGTTTGTAGCCATACAGAATCGGCTTTAAACAGTAGGTCCCAGTCTCATTAACCTTTATGTGCAAAACAGTAGACTGTAGCACAGAAAACGAAACCTTTATTTGTACTTTTACAAATGTTTTTTTTTTTTTTCTTAGTAACATTAGGTTGTAAATTAGAAAAGAAATTATGCATACCACCAATAAAAAAATTATTTTATTATTATTTTCAAAAAAGTAACAACTGTTCTTGAAGGATGTGTTGGATACCTTCCAATTTTACTATTTTTAGGGATAAGATTTCAAATAATATGGTAAATATTTTTTTTTACATAAATAAAACAAATAACTCAGTATAAGATGTATAAGATAAGGATCCGATTACTACATTGGAATCCTAAGTACAAACTTAAAGTAGGAAGTCAAAATTTAAAAGTAGCATTAGTTTAAGGAAAAAATCAAAGCTCTTATAACACTAATTATTTTACAGTTGCATAAAAAAGTGAAATTAAAAATGAATATATTGCTATTTATTATACCACAAAGATTGAATTTGAAGAAGATCACTGTCAGTGTCAGTTAATTTGAATTAATATTGACAAATAGCTAAAAGAAAACTTTATAACCTAAAAACGAACTATAATTAATAATATAATGAGAGTAAATTTTTAAAAAGAATAATTAAGCGGTAATACTGTGGTTGGTCAATGACACCAGTCAAGCTAATATTAATTTTAAAAGATAAAGTTTGGATTAACTTGCAAGCCGAGTTATGTTCTCATTCAAGTCCTGAAGTTTGTTAGTCATAAAAATTACTCAATGTATCAAAATGAAAAAATACGTGTCATGTTTTGAATTTTGACATTAGGAATTAATTCATTATTAAATGAGCAAACTCTTGAATTGTGAAGCATAAACATGAAGGTAAAACTACATTATTTAAGGGCAGAGTATACCAAATTCCAAGAGAAAATAGGTAAATCTTGAAGGCTGGTGACCTGCTGTTGTACTAATTCTCATGTTTGAAAACTAAATGACTAATGTGGCATATGATATTCAAATTAAACTTTAATGCCTGGAATGGATGGCCCTTATCTTTTCTTCTCAGGTTTCTGTGTTTGACATGCATAAATATAAGCTGAGAATTCTTCAAAAATTTACCCAGAATTTGAAACCTGTGTGTACATAAGCTAAAATGAAAAAAACAATTTCTGGAATATTCAAATATGTCTGTAAGCTGATAAAGTGGTGAAAATATATTCCGATCAAGTTTCAAGTAAAACGCTAGATATAACGTATCTCAAGCCTTTTTTGCCACAGCATCCAATTAAAGTACCATGGTAGTAGAGGATTGGTCACACATCAAGACAAATATATCTCTTAGTATGCTGGTGAACAAAAATAACAATTTTCATTTTTAAGTAGTTTCATGTTTTATTTATTAATTTCACAATTTTATACTAACCTATCTAGATTATTGCCACAGCACTTAGTTTCAGAATCGCAGTGCTAGACCATGCAACAAAATATTTTTACCTAGATGACAATGAAAATAGTTTCAACTCTGGTAACCTACCTCAAGGTAGCACTTTTTCATAAATATAAACTAAAAAAAATTTTAAAAAGTGCTATTTTTGGCAATTTATTGACTGCTTCCGACTTACGTAGAAATATATTTATTAAAACATAGCTGACATAAACTACATAAAACTATTTTACAGTGATTATAACAAAAGTAAAAACCATTGAAAAGTAATTTTTTTTTTTCAAAATTTTTTCTTATTTCAAAATTTTAGCAAATTTTATTTATTTTTTGCTGATATATATATATTTTTGTTGTTACTTATTTCAGTTTTAAAAAAAAAGCTTTGTTAATTTTTGCTGATTTTATGCCATTTTTGTTACTAACTGCAAAAAACATCATAAAGAAACACACATACTACATCTGCTCCATGGATCCATATATAAGCTATTCATGTCTATAAAAAGCCCAAAGAGTTCTTGACTTACACAGAGAAATATACAGTATATTCAGTAAAGTTTTGCTAATCACAGATGTAGCCTTGCAAACCACAATCCTTGATGACAACTTTTTTTTTAAAAAATGATGAATGAATTTATTCATTTCTATGCAATCTTTATGAAATAAGAAATGTAGTGTTCAAAAAATTGGGTAAACACTTTGCACTCTGTAGGAACAGAGGAATACAAATGAATTTTGAACAGTTTCACTGTTATATGTAACAGATTTGTAAGAAATATTGCATTTGCAATAAAACTTATGCATGCCTGCTCATTGGAAGGTTAAGTAATTTTTTATGTAGCTGAAACTGATATGCAATCAAAGGCTGTCCCACTCCTTCTAGAGCCGAATGATGGCTGAATGGTAGAGCTCTTTTTCCAGAATAAAAATTAAGGATTTCTTAGGACCAAAGTAACTTTTTATAAGGACCTACTTGAAATACACAGAATAACATCATAAACCCTATTTCCTGAGGAATATATTTTAATGGATTATGAGCCACACAAGGCGTGTTCAATAAATGCCTAAATATTAATAAGATAAATCTATTTCACAAAAACTAATTTTGAAAAATGTACATCTAAAGTTTTTTGAGTGATTAGACTAAATATAAATTGTGAATAAAACAGTATTATAAATAGTACTTTCTGAGGGTTTAAAAATGACACATATATATATGTGTGTGTGTATACTACCTGATTATATCCAACGTTGCAGATCGCGTCAATGGAGAAAATGATTAGGTTCCAATTTAAAAATTAAGGAGTTTTTAAGGACCTTTGATAAAAATTAAGTAGTTTTCAAGGCTCTTAAAAATGAAAGCTGAAATTAAGGAGTTCTTAAGGACCGTGGGAACCCTGTACTGGTTTGGTTTGGAGTGCTACGGTCTACTTTTTACAACACGAGGGCTAATGAGACCGGGAAATACAACTTAAAGTCGATTCTGAAAGGCTATGAACATCCATGCCACAGTGGAATTCGAACCCACGAACTCTGGTACCGAAGGCCAGCACCCTAACAAATCGGCCATCGTTCGGCTTGATCCCTGTACTGGAGTTTGCAAAATCAAATCCCATTGCTTGCATGGATTTTCCTAGCCTTCAATAATTAGACTTAAGTAATAGGTACCAGTCTCATTAGCCCTCATGTAGCAAAACAGTAGACCATAGTGCTCTAAACCAAACTACTTCCCCTGAAATACAGGGCCTGGCTGCTTAATATATTAAAACTGTTGAAATTCCGAACTTTATTGGATTGATAAATGAAGTACAACCAATTTTATCAATAAAATTAAGGCTGTCAGGGTGATAATGTACAATGAGACTAATTTGTTTGAAATAAATTGTGGAATACCAAGCAGCAGCTTTCTTCAGTGATTCTGTTAAAATGGCTGTCATTGTGATCGAAGCACATGCATTCATTCGCTTCTGTTGGTGTCATTCATTTTTTAGCCCCATCAGTCATGGACGTTTTGTAATATTATTTATAGTTTGGTTCTCATATTGATTTGTAAATGATGTATATTGATACATATTTTGAAACAACTTCATTTTTTAAAGAATAAAGTAATGAATAAAAATTGCCTGCCTTTTTGTCTTTCATTTCTCTCCTAAAGACACTCAATTATTTTTATGAAAATTCAAGGCTGTTTTATACATATCATTTTTCATCATAATTTGGTGAAATATACTTAAGAGTCATGGGCAGAAAATGCAAGAAAAACCTAGGCCTGCTGGATTGCACAGATGTAACAGAGGTTTTGATGTCAGATCATCACATTTTTTAGAATTTCACATCATATATTAGAGCCCTCAAGTCTATGAGTGTTTTTATTATTATTACTAGCATATAACACACCATATGACAGGATAAGTAAAATTTTTAATTTTCCAGAATTGTAAAGGTACCTGTAAAAAAATGGTATGTTTTTTGGCTGAGAATTGACCTTTCTACAAAAATAATCGATTGAAATTATCACATATGTACTTAATCTATTATTTAAGCCAAATATAAAAGAAAATTATTTAGGTAATATCTAAGTTTAAGGATAAAACGTATGGAAATCATGCAGAAGATATTTAAATAATCTAAAATAAGTGATTAAATGAGATAGTTTTTAGAATGTCATAATGCTAGAAAAATTGTTATTTTTACCTATTTGTTATGTGATTAATTGATAAATTTAAAAGCCTGCTCCTAAAATAGGGCTTGATATAATGGCATTAAATGCTCGAAAAGGGGGATGAGGTGGATTTCGAACGTTTTAAATATGATAGTATTTTTTCGCTGTGATATGACACTTATTCATACCAATTTATTTTAGAATTGGATCTATAGTTTAGGAAAAGATAAACTTTACTCGCTTTGGATTTTGCTAACCCTTACTCATCAAAAATCCAATATGGATGCTCTTATCCATATCAGGTCCAACTGCTTCATAAATTCGAGAACAGACAACTTGGGCCATTATTACATTACGAAAAGAAAGTTTAAGTCATAAAAAGTTGAAAAAATAGTAAACATTTATTTTAAAAATAATAAAACGATTTTGAAAATAATAAAACAACTTTAGGAATAAGAATTAAAAAAAAAGCAGAAAATATAAAATTAATTACACATTTAGAAAAATTTGATTGTGTCGGGGACAGAACCGTCAACCTGAGAAGTACGACGATCAAATGGGCAGACCCTCTACCGAACGTGCTAGGCCTACACATGATGAAAGAACTAATTAGAATATATGAAGGTCGAGTAAACACAGTCCAGTTTAAATATTACGCTCCGCCATCGCTGCTCCCTCTTATTCTAGACTAAATTCATATCAAGAATGAATTTAGTATAGAATAAGACTTGAAATAACAGCATTAAACGCTCAAAAAGGGACGATGGGTGGATTTCGAACTCGCTTTGAATTTTGCTAACTCTAACTCATAAAAAAAAAATCCAATATGGATGGCTGTATCCATTCCAGGTATAACCGCTTCATAAATTCGTGGACAGACAACTTAGGCTATTATTATATAGGGGATTTGTGTTTTGAACTTGATTTGCATAGCAAATCTGGTAAATAATATGGCTATCTTTTGTTGTCCAGAAAATAAGGGTCTCAACTGTCCCAGTTAATTACTATTGTGCCTTTTGGATTTTCTTTCTTTTACAGATCTATAAAATGGATACAAAATTTCAAATCATCTTAAAAGCATTTTTCACTATTGTGTGTCCAAAATTTGTTTCCTTACATGTATATACAGTGGACTCTGCTTAATGTGATCAGTTTGGGACATTGTGATTTTGATAACAATAATCAATATGCAAAATCAGATAAATTTACACACACACCCTTTTACGTTACCTGTACTAAATTTCAAAATATAAAGAAAAATCTCACCTTATAATTATGTACTGTATATTATCCTTTAAAACATAAGAATTACTTAATTAAAAAAATTGATCAATTGTTGACTATCTACAATGTTTTCATTGATAAATTGTTCATAATCATAATGTTTTTTAAAGTCATCAGAGGAGTGTTGTACTTCACATTTCAACACTTTCAATGCAATTCAGAGGCTGAGAAATGTTTAACTGTGCTGCAGCATTGCGCTAACTCATTTTTGGTAACCTGTCATAACGGTTTAAAATTTTGATCTTTTGTTTTAATGTTAAATCATTTTGCTTTCTGGTTTTCATACAGGGTATCTGCCAAAATAAAATTTTTCAAATCCATGACTTTTCATGACTTTCCCTGATTTAGCAGATCATTTTCCATGACTTTAAAAACTTTTGTTAAAAGTATATATGAATAAAACTTCTGGTGTACATGCAAATAAAATATATGCTTTTAGAGAAATTACAGGAATTTTATCATAAAAAAAACTATAAACTTACTTTATAAGTGTTAATAAACGCACATAAAAATAAATTTTTGTATCTACACACCTAAATTTAATCATATAGCAATTTTTCAATCAAAATGTTTCCAATTTGAATTCAGGGTACTTTGTTATTATCCAGGTGACCATGAATAATAGCCAAATATAACCCTATAATGTTTATATACAATATCCCTAGAGACAAACTTATATTTTGCGCAAAAATCTTAACTAATTTTTATTAAAAAATAATATTATATTAATAAAATTTTAATCTGCAATTTAAGAAAAAATCAGAATAATATACATTTACCAACCCATTAAGCTTTCTTGCTTTGAGTTTCCTTGGTGAACAAAGTTTACTTGGCAATAGGGTCAATAGGATAATACATAAATACCAAACTCAGTAACTTCAGTCAAATGACAAGTAAAAATAGAATTAAACAATTCAATGCATTTTTTTTTTAAATTAGTAGTTTAGCGGATCCATGACTTTTACTCCTTTTACTTGAAAAATCAAGACTTTCCATGACAAAATTAATCCATTGTCTAAATCCATGATTTTCCATGACTTTCCAGGTGCGTGGAAACCATGTTCATATCGACAAGTTGCATGTAAGCGAGCAAGGCATAAAATATGAAAACGCTCCTTCTCAGTTCTGATAAGAATGTGTTGCCTTTTGCTTGTCTGACAACCATTGACCACCAGCAGGGTGTGAGTATTTCTGAAAAATTCAAGGAACATGCCATCTCCACTCCTTTGTTCATTGTCCATTTCCATAGGTGGAAGAGGGAGAATTCTTGGAAATTAAATCAACAGCGAAGGGAAAGAAAAAATTAGGTTCCTTCTGATTAGATTGTGAATATTCCTTTACCAGTTAAAATGAGGTTCGAAAACGGATAACATTAACCGATCCCATAAAGTGATCATTTTAACATACAAATGAATGGAGGAAATCGGGACCAAGTGATTTCGATAACAATAAGCAATTGATAACATTAACCGCAATCACATTAAGCAGAGTCTACTGTATGTATATTTATATTAGCATGCACAATACAATATTTGGGTGTCCTCTGCAAGCTTATTGCAATCTGGGTGTGTAGGAGAGAATAGGGATGATGATATATCTGGAATTATGCTTAATATAAACATCGTTTTTAATTTCTGATTCTTATGGAGCACCCATATCCCTATATTTGTTGCAATATTCTCTGAGTTTATAAGACAAAAAGACTATTTTTCACCACCAAAAGTAAATAAATACTTTATTTTGAAGGCAAGTCTTCAACCTCATTCATGGATGTTAACATGATTATTTTTTATGTTTCATACACTTAATGCATCTTTTATAAATTAACATTTAAATTAAGCCTAAAAGTAGCATGCTTCTAGTAATAAGTTTCTTTATTGAAATATTGCATAAAGGTATGGTTGGGACATGCCCCTTTTCCCTGAGCCATATATACATCCATCCATAATTTATGGATAGAAAACTTTGTTTCTATAAGTAACTGACTTTTCTTTCATTGATTAAACAGACATTATTGCAAAGTTGCTCCCACTGAAAATGGAAACTAGTCAAGCACAGGAATATTTGAACTTATTAAAGTATAATGTTACATAAAATAAATGTTACCGATACTCCATAGAGCTTTTATACGTGAATGACAGTTTTTGTCATTGTTCAGAATCTTACTAATTTTCAAAAATATTAACTTTAGAAAACGTGTCTCATTTCTTCTTTATGTAAGGGAGAGATTAGGGCATTTTTATTGCTATTGTAATTGCTTTTTTATTTTAACATATTTTTAAACATGTTAAAATGTTTTAATTTGTTCCTCTGAAATTTACAATTCTTTCAACAGAAAATAATTTGTAAGAAATATTTTTCTTAAAACAGACCCATCCATCTGTATTCTTCATCAACAATCTTTGAACTTGTTTTGCAGACCTCTAAGTTAATATGCTATTTAGAAAAGTAACTCAAATTTGTTCTTGCTGGGGATACGATACAATTATAATTAAGCGATATTTCACTTCAAAATCCAAAAAGATAATAAAAATAGAATTCTTTTTGACATTCCATTTTATTATGCACTGACTACACATTTATTTATCTAGAGAGTTGCCAGCTTTTGTAATAAAAAATTACTTCCCTATAGCAAGACAAACTTAATTTTCCCAGGCAGATTAGAAAACAGCGTTTCCAAAGTCAATTACCTTAATTTCCTGCATATAATCTGCAGATTAAATTTAAATTTCCTTCTAATGCGTATTATATGCAGCTGTGTATTATCTGCTGTTAAAAATTATTTTTATAATAAAATTTACAAATTTCTTTCATAAAGAATAATAAATGGCAGCACCTGCTTATATATACATACTTTTTTAATGAGGATTAAAAATTCTTTTCAGCCAAATACACAGCAGTGTGGATAAAAATACTCGATTAAATTAATATATACCATTTTGTATATTTATTTCTATTGAGAAATATCACTTGTATAATCTAAAAAAGCGGCATTTTGCTGCTTTCTTCATTTTTTTCACTTTTAGCTCGCCAGAGGGTGCCATAACTGCAGTGTAAAATTTTAATACATATTGCAAATAACCATATTAAATAAAAATGAAAAGATGCATTTTAAGAATTCTAAATTTAAATATCTTTCTTATTTAAATATGGGTTTGAATAATTCATTTGTATCATTGTTTCTGTACTAATTAATGTAAATATCTTGACTATATTTTTACTGTGGTTAAATATAAATTTTTTAAGTCTATCCAAATTTTCACTTTATTAGATTACTCTTTTTAATTTAAAGAAAATATTATTAAGTAAAGAGTTTAAATTTAAGTTTTTTAACACTAATAGATATACTTTTTTCCATATACATTGAAAACTGTGAATCACATGAGATTAAAATGGAAATTCAATCTGCAGATTATACGAAATTTTTCTCTGAAAATATCGTGAAATTCATATCTGCGGATTATATGCAGGAAATTAGGGTATTGGACCAGATGGTTACCAAATTTTCTCGGACAAGATTCAAGTGAATCATGGATCTCACGAGAGAGAGAGTCACATGAGAAAAAGGAGTAAAATGCGAAAGATAAAATTTTTCATGGGAAAATTAAAGCAATTGCACTCTTAAATTGAGACTCTGTTTTTCCTCATAGTATGGGATTAAAACTGGGAAAAATAATTTATTGGCATTTAGATTGAATTCTTAATGTATTACAGATGCGTATATATCCTTAAGCACATATAAATTGATTAAATTCATATATGTACATTATGTGTATACAGTTTTTGTATATATATATTGCTAAAAACAATTAAAGGTTATGTTGTATTTGAGGTTCTGGATAAATCTAGCAGCTACGGCATTGTATAGATCAGGGACAAACTTTTTAAATTTCAGGGAAAAACTTCTAAAATTTTAAAAACAATATACAAGTACCTAACGGTTTAAATAGGTTAATGAGATGAATGAAATTGCGATTTCATTTTCAAAAGTTCCTTATACTAAGGTTCGAAGAGAGATGTACTGATTTTAAGAAATGATGCTAAATGCTCATCTGTCAGTCTACTTCTCAAATTATTCTTTCTAAGGTTCAAAGTTGAAAACACTCATTCACATATAAGAAACAAATATATCGCTGATGTTCTGAGCATGAGATAATAAATTTGGGATATATTTAAGCAAAGTAGAAAAGGAGATGGATATATAATGTATAAATATATATTTCTTTTAATTTGCCTCGGACTGGCAACTTAAAATTCTATCCGCAGGCCAGAGTTGGCCCATCCCTGGTTTAGATGATTGATACATGATCAAAAAATAAGGCAGGCGATATAAGAAACAGATTACATGTGTTTAATGGGTTTATGGGTAAAAAATTATCAATTTTGTATGCTTATTTTTATACATACATAGCTTTTTAAACATAATATCATTTGCATACAAAATTTCCTAAAAATTAAATTAAAAATATAAAATTAAATAAATGAGCAATTTACCTGTATAGTTGGCTTTCTGTATGGCAGAAAACCATTAGACTTTGGAGTCAATTACCACTAACTATAAATACAAAGCTTAGAATACCTAGCTTTTATCTTGAATTAAATTTTATTTATATCCTATGCATTTACATAAATGATTATGAAATTACTAATCAAAATTTGGTTGTGTATGATAAATCGAAAACACGATACTCCATAGAGTCCAACATCGCAATCTGGACATTAGAACCTTGTTTCTCTCCTTGCCTTCTTACCTCTACATGGTTCGTACACTTTTTTAATGGAAAAAATTAAGCACTGTTCAAACTTTTTAAGCACCTCTTATCAGAAACATGTCAGATAAAATAATGGTTATTACATTAGATTCAACAAAAACATGAACAAAAGAGAGTGTGTATAAGTTGGAAATCATTGTATTTCACAGATACAGAAGTCAAAATTTTGGGGAAAAAGAGGGAAAATGGAGAAAAATGCAAAAGAGGAAGAAAAGAGGTAGTTGAATAACTATTAAAAATGAATGTTCTGACTTACTTAATACAAAAACAAGTATCTAAATATGAAATATGAAAGTATCTAAATAACTTTTTATCAATATAAACAAGTACTTAAGTTTTCCTAGTAAAAAAAAAAATTTAAAACAGATTCAAATCAGATGCTTCTTCTATTTGCCTAATTAAAAATAAATAAATAAATTCACCAATACATTTGAACTTTATTATATTAAACTTTTAGGAACCATATTGTTTGTTGGCCTTAACTTTAGAAGAAACCTTAGGAGAAAGGTTCTTAGAAAACCTATAAAAACGTTTTCTACTCTTTAATGTTAGATCTCAGAAAATTATAACTTGTATAAGATTTAATAAGACTACATATTATATAAGATTTACATATAAGATTTATAAAAATAATATCTTTAATGATCTTAATTGACTAAAATCAAACAACAGATGGATCGCTTATTCAAATGACCAAAAATGTAGACAAAGGCAAAACTAGTTATTGCTTACTATTCTAATACTGAATTAATTTATAATCTTCATTAGACGTGATGCCAGTATCAAGATAGTGTAAGGAATTTCTTTGTCTTATACAACAAAAAACATTTTCTTTCCTTCACTCTTTAGCACTTTTTAAGGCCTTAAAAACGCGTTTCGAAATTAAGCAGTTTTTAAGCACTTTTAAGCACCGTACGAACCTTGCTCTACTGTCTCTCTTTGAGCAGCAAATAATCTAGTAGCCAAAAAAGTAATAATTTGGAAAAGACTGATTGAACAGTGTAAAATTTCACAGCGCCCGAACTACACTCAGGATGAGCCAGGATGGTACATTTCGCCTGCCCGAGTTCAGCTCGGAAAACCGGGAAGGGGTTAAAAGAAAATTTTCATTTTATTGAGCATGTTTACAAAAAATAGCTTTACTATCTTTTGTACTGTATATATGAGAAACAATCGGCAATGAGAATATTTTAATAGGGTTTTTTTAAAAAAAGAGAGAAGAAAGATTTAGAAATGTCCAGAAATTTTTAAAATGTAAAAGCCAAAATTTTGAATTTCTGGAAGTCTTAAAAGTGATATGTCTCTCTTAATATGTAGCATTTATTTCTATGAACATCTAAAAATATTTTGTAGAAAACTTGTTTACTTGGAACAAAGTTTCCTTTTTAGCAAAGGTAGGAGGCAGTCCTATAAACAACCAACAAAAATTTTAAGTAGTGAAACTCTTCAAAAAAATTTTTTTTCATTTGGATCTACATCATATGAATTTTTGAGTTTTGCACATAAATTTACTTTTTTGACAAGTACATCGACTGAAATTCTGTTTTAACATGCGATACCAGATAAATGTTGCTCTAAAGTTTATCTTATTCTTTTCCATCATATAAATAAATCATATGATGTTAAAAATGAGACTGTAATACTTAATATTACAATTATGTATTTAAGTTAATACTGTAGTTTTATATATAATTTAGTTAATATTATAACATGCAAATGTTTTAATTTTCTTTATGTTTTACACTGTGAAATTCTTAATAACTTTAAGTGTGGGGTTTGGAATGATGGAAAAATCATATTTACAGCAATTGCAAAACTGTAAATGAATAAAACATAACAATCTTTCTTGCATTGAAGCATATTGTTGTGTTTTGAAAAAAAATTTAAATCATTGTTTATAACAATAATTTACTAAATATTAAAAACAAAATTTGCTTTTCAAATACAGGAAATATATAATATTGAATATGCGTTAAATATTGAATTTCCATGCAATGTTTTAATGTTTATTAATTAATTTTTTAATACTTTGTGGATATCTACTTATATCATACTTTACATTAAACCACAATTTAGGAATTAATTTAAATTCATTAAGATAATGTCTTTTATTGTTATATTTGCTAATTTTACTAAAAAATTTAGATTTAATTTACAAAATAGAATTTTCTATGAAAAAATTAGATTGAGGTTTAGCATAAAAGTATTATAAATTAGTAATTTGTAAATTCCGAAAGTTCTATAATAAGATTTTAAATGCAAGGGCATGAATTAGGAAAAATAGTGTTGAGAAGCGGAGCTTCAAAGTTAGTTTTTATTATAAAAATAAATATTAAAGCAACAGAGATTAAACATCATATAATTTTTTTTTTTTTTGCATAATCGGATGCTTTTTTAATATGCCCTCAACAGTTGTTTTTTACAACTCATCTGATGATTCCAAAGGTATCAATCATACAAGCTGCTGAATGATGGCTAATTGATTAGGGTGCTGGCCTTCGGTACCAGAGTTCATGGATTCGAATCCTACAGTGGCATGAATGTTCGGAATCACAGGGTTCCCACGGTCATGAAAAGTCATTGAAAAGTGTTTAAATTTTCTTTTTGTTTTTTAAGGCCTTAAAAGTTTTTGATGTTTCTTTGAGGTCATTGAATTTGAGGTCTAGTGCTTGATTTTTCTTTATCAAGTCCCTGCAAAATGTTATGTAACCTTCACACTAGGGCCAATTGTTCACCACTTCCTAATGGGGACCTTGAACGATGGTTCACGGGTTGCATCCACACGCTGGGTCACTCAATGAGCTGAGCTCGTGGATTCGTCCATTGGGTCTACTGCAAACTTTAGTGGCTCATCTGGCTGCCTTTGATCTTTAGAGAAAAACCGTCTCCAAAGCCATTGTTCATCAAGGCTTTATCGTCTGCCGCCATCGACCATGATAAGCCATACCCCCTCCAGACAGTGGGGATGGCTTGCAGTGGACCATAGTGTGAAGGGGCCTTTAAATCATGTCTGCACCGGAAAATTGAGAAGGATCGTTATTGGCAATTGTGGGCGTGTCACGTGACTCATCTTTCATGCACTGTAAACTGCACTAGCTTGATAAAATATGATTTAAAAAGGGATATATAAAAAAAAAAAGTTTGGAATGCTTTAAAAAGAAACTATTTTTAAACCAGTATTTGTGTGCTTATAGCCCTTCCTTTTTTTATACCATTGAAATGGTATATTTTTTTCAATTATGAAGCCTGGTTTTTTTTCTGGGAAAAGAGTGAACATTATATATATAGTTCTACTGTTTTGGGGAGTTATTTTAATTTTTTTTCAATTATGAACAGTGTATAAAAGAGGTGCTTGAAAAAAATATCAGGTTTTGGAAAAGTCATTGAAAAGAGCTTGAAATTTTCAGAAGCAAAAGAGTGGGAACAATGAATCAGCTTTAAGCTGTAGGTCCTGGCCTCATTAACCCTCATGTTGCAAAAAGTAGACCGTAACACACCAAACCAATCATACAAGCTAGTGTTTTCATTTCTGCCACGTATATTCACTTTTTGTCAATGTCAGGAGCATTCTTCATTGTGATCAAATATCTCAATACAGAGACAAACTACTTCCATTCCTCCTGAACTATTATTTCTTTATTTAAATGTAGCTCCTATGAGATCTTAGTTATTTGTCTTGTAAGCATTGTGAAGTCAAAAAAATGTTGTGTGAAAGTTGCATATCATTTCCAATCAGCTTAGAAAAAATAAATCCACATCCTTTTCATTGACTTTTACAAAACAAAAAATTTCCCTGACATTTCGCAGTTCTCACTTTCCAAGTTGCTAGAAACCCTGAAATACAGATTTTGCCAAAGTGGGCCCAGCCTGAAAATACCAATTATTTTGTAAAGTGGGTTTTTTCAAACTTTAAATATAACAAGATGTAAATAATTATTATGTAAGATTATAATAATTACTGTTATTACCATACCAGGGCCTGAATTTTCCTGACATTGTGCTTTTAGAACAATTTTGCATTTTTAGATAATTTCTTACATGGGTGTTCAGGACAAACTTAATATATATATATAGTTCATTTTTTAAAGTTTCAAGTCATTTGTGTGTCTGTATCGAAAATTCAAATTGTGTAAAGATTTCATCATAAAACTTTGAAATTAAAAATTTTTGAAAACTGAAACAGAGTAATTCATTTTCCCTTTATTAAAAAGGTAATGCATTTTTGCATTGTTCAGAAAAAGTCAAAAGTAATCAGATTTTCTGCTTTGTATATTTCATTAATTTTGTCTTAAAATTTGTTAGCTTTAATTAATTGAACTTGATGTATAATATATTTAAAAATTTAAATCCAATTTGATGATGCAGAAATTGGGCTTCTAGCAACACTTTGCTCCAATTGGTTAAATTAGTGGGGATTTCCCTTTTTCAAACCAGAAATCTTGATACTAATTGGTCTTATGTTTGACTAATGCACAAAGGTGATCTACTTGCTTGCAGCCTGTATTCAGAAACCAAACCAGTGTTATGACTAAGATTTACTAGTTTACTATTGCTATTAAAAGTAGTTTTCCAGTTAATTATTCTGTCATTAAAGCTGTAACTCAAGTTCTTAATCTACCTAAAGAAAGTAAAATACTGTTAACCCTCTGACTGCTCAATTTGTAAACCAAGATCTCTTTAAAAATTGTGTATTTTTTTGTTGCATCGTTTAATTATATATATAAACATACTATCTATAATTCTATTATCTAATATAACTATAGTTCTAGTCATATAATTCTATTCATTTGTTATTCAACTGTCTAATAATGTATATAATTTATTCCACTGGTTAAACGGTAAAAAGGCAAAATGTGCTTCTTAAAAATGGAAGAAAAGCACATGACCACGAAAATCGCAGGATGAACAAATTTTGCTACATTTGAATTGCTTGTGGAAATCGTGGGATGAGCAGTCAGAGGGCTAATGATAAAAAACAAAATGCCAAAAGTGCAAGGAAGTGGGAGAAAAATGGCTAGTGAGTGGTTAGAAGTGACAAAAATTGATGGTGACACAAAATGAGAGTGTAAACATTGTGATTTATTATTAAATTTCAAAATAGAAAGAATAAAAGCTCATCTAAAGAAATGTCCAGCCAAACCGAAAAGAATACTCAGTAAAAATGAAAAGTCTTTCTAAAAACTCAACATTAGAAGTACAAAAAATAGAAACCTCATTCTTTTGTGCTAGCGAGTCTTCTTTTAACACAACAATTCCTTCTACTTCCTCATCTTTCATATGCTGAGAGTATGCAGTGTTCAATTGCTGTTTATGTGGTAAAGACAACTGAAGAACGAAAAAAAAGCATTGACCAAGTGGTATTAATGTTCTTTTATGCAGCAAATATATCTTTTGATGTCGCTGAACTTGATAACTTCAATCATATGATTGAGATACTAAGACCTGGATCAGCAAAATATATTAGTGGGAGACTTTCAGATGCTGCAGTTCAGAAAGTAAAACACAAGCAGAATTGTATTTTAACACTAACACTGGACGGGTAGTCATGTGTTAAAAATGACCCTATTCAAGCTGTCACTAGTCATACTGTGACAGAAAGTTTCCTGCTGAAAGTATATGATGCTAGATCACAGAAAAAGATATCTGAACAACGTGCTTCTATTGTAGAATCAATAAATGTTACACAGTAAGGTTTTTGCAGTGGTTACTGATAATAAGAATAAAATGATGAAAATGTGGGATATTTTAAGAGAAAAATACCCAGATCTAATCACTTATGGATGTGCAGCTCATCTGATATATTTAGCTGAAAAAGTATCGCCAAAGACAGTAATGTGTCACATTGTAACAGTGTACATCAAACACATGGCTGGATTACAGAACAACGAGGCCATGTGCCACAGCTGCCGAAGGGTACTCGATGGGACTCTCATATAGACTCTGAGATCATTTGTGTTTAACTATCATAAATACAGAGAAATAACACTTGAACATTAAAAAGACTTCTCTACAAATATTGCTAAACTACTGAATAATGTGGGTCTATATCAAGAAGCTGTACATCTTGAAAAACAATTATCAATAGTTGCAGATGCACTTGAACCATTTATTTCAGAAGCTGTTGAAATATGGTTGGGCCTTTTATCTTCTGATGTTCTATCACAATTACTTCTGGAAAAGATTCCAACAGGCAATTCAACCTCCTCACATACTGGCCTTACAGATCCCACACTTCGAGGATAGCATTTAAATGAAGAGCAAGAGAATTCGCCAGAAATGTGGTTAGCTGATTACCACCCAGAAGACTTACCAGGCATTTTAGCTTTCAAAATTAAAGACCCTGATTATTATCCTGCTTCTATGATGAGAGCGTAATGGAGAAATTTTCTTCTCAAAAATGGTCGTAGATTGTGGCACAAAAGTATGAAAAAAATTCAAAATTCCTACCTGGAATTGGTCAGTTTTTTTTCTATTTACATTCAGCACCAGCTTCATTTGCATCAATCGAGAGATTTTTCTCTACTTTTGGATTAGTTTGCAGCAATCGTTTAGAGATTGATAGAGCAATGAAACTTGTAAAAGTATATCATCATTTACGTTCAAACTAGCCACTTCCTTAGAAGACTGGACTAAATAAAGTTTTCTTTAATATAATATTTTGCCTGTGGTCCTATTCCTATTTTGTTTAAACTGCTAAATTAAGAAAGCCTGTTTCCATTCAGCAATATCTGATATATTTTATTTTTACAGAATAAAATACATGAAATTATACTTAAGAGGATTTAATTTTTCAAACAAAAATGTTTCATATATTGATAAGTTATATTTAATAACTAAGTATAACAGTTTATTTAATGACTTTAAAAAGTTTCATTTTAGCAATATTAGAATATGCAATACTAGTGATAAATATCTATGAATCACTAGACTTTTAAATTAGATTTAAGTTCCGTTCTGTGATCACATTTAGGTACAACATCTAAAACAAAACCAAGATTTAAAAGTTTTCTGAAAAGACCTGATAAAACCTGGGATTTTCATCAAAAACCCGATAAAACCTGGGTGCAAGCTACATATTTTTCTAATGTTTTTATGTACACTCATAAATAGCAGTTTTTACTATGAAATATTTTAGTGCTATGACTGCATTTTATGGCATCAGACATAAATTAATTTCTCTTAATTTAAATAACAGGGTCTTTAGCACTTACAGATTTTGCAGTTTTCACATTGAGTCATTTTTTTAACTTTTGTGATTAAAAATTAAACCACCAACTAGCTTTACAAATTTAGAGCCAAATTATAAGTGGGATAAAATTTATATATATCACAACATTTGGAGTGATAAAGAATATATATTTTAAGGCACTATCTCTTTTTGCAGCAACTTAATTACTGGTACACTATTCCAATGCTGAATTCACCCCAGCAATGTTTTTGCAGCAATGATATATATATATGTTGGTAACAAAGGCAAAGCATGATGGCAAAAGTTACAGCTAACTCACAGGGAAAATATAAAATGTAAGCAACACTTATCATTGCATTAAAAATTTTCGGCATAAAATGTAAAGAGGTTATAAAATACTTACTTTTTATGTGTAATGCATAAAAGTTAGCAATTCTACAAATGGTTTTACACAGTACCGGTACAATGATGAGAATCTAGGTGGTGTTTCCTAGAAAAAGATTTTGCACATGCATCACAAGCATATGGTTTTTCCCCTGTGTGTATCCGATGATGATAATCTAAGTGATGCTTTCTGGAAAATGATTTCTCACATATACTGCAAATATATGGTTTTTCTCCTGTGTGACTAAGATGATGTGTTTTAAGGCTAGAAGAAGAAGGAAATGCTTTCTCGCACAAACTACAGACATATGGTCTCTTATCTCTATGTGAAAGTTGATGACTACCTAAATTACTTTTGCTTGAAAAAGATTTTGTACACACATTGCAAGTATATGGTTTCTCCCCAGTATGAGAACGAAAATGAGCAGCTAAGTTTATTTTTTGAGAAAATGATTTCATACATACACTGCAAGCAAATGGTTTTTCTCCCGTGTGAGAATGAAGGTGAGCATTTAACGAAGAACTACTAGAAAATTTTTTATTACATACTGTGCAAGCAAATGGTTTTTCATGTGTATGAGAACGAAGATGAACTTTCAAAGCAGCACTGTTTGTACATGCTTTCTTACATATGCTACAAGCAAATGGTTTTTCGCCAGTGTGAGAACGAAGGTGAATATCTAAATGGCCTTTTTGAGTAAATACTTTTTTACATATACTGCATTCATATGGTTTTTCCTCAGTGTGGATACGAAGATGAATTTTTAAGGTACCACTAAGAGAAAATGCCTTCTTACATACACTGCAAACAAATGGTTTTTCTCCACTGTGGGAACGAAGATGGACAACTAAGTGGGATTTTTGAGAAAATGTCTTCTTACATACATTACACGCATATGGTTTCTCCCCTGAGTGAAAACGAAGGTGAAGATCTAGGTGACTTTTTTGAGAAAATGATTTCTCACAAACATTGCAAGAATAAGGCTTTTCTCCACTGTGGATACGAAGATGCATTTTCAGTGAAGAACGCTCAGAAAACGCTTTGTTACAGATACTACAAGTAAATGGTTTTTCCCCAGTGTGAGTACGAAGATGTTTATTCAAGTAAGAAGAAGTAGAAAAGGATTTGTTACATATACTGCAAGCAAATGGTTTTTCTCCAGTATGAGAACGAAGATGAATATCTACTTCCTGTTTTCTTAAAAAAGATTTCTCACAAACTGGGCAATCATATGATTTTTCCCCTGCATGGGAATTAAAATGCTTTTTCATATAACCTTGATTAGAAAACGATTTCTTGCATATACTGCAAACAAATGGTTTCTCCCCTGTGTGAATACGAAGGTGAATTTTCAAGGAATACTTACTAGATAATGCTTTTTTACATACACTACAAGCAAAAGGTTTCTTCTCAGAGTCTACGGAATTAGAATAATGAAATATACTTTCATCCATCTTAACAATAATTAAAATTTTACTAAAATGTCTTCCAAAATATGTTTTTAAGGCACTTTTCTACAAATATTCTCCTTTAAATAATGCAAATAATTTTAAATGGTCAGTTTATGTTATGTATGATTCATCTGTTACAAAACTTTTATTATTTTTAAACATTTTTTCTCTTTTATTCTATGTGCCTGATGACTTCGAATAAAATTTTCAAATTTTATAGACAATAACATAGATTATTTACAGATATGTCATGCTCTTTAAAATGAAACCAAATCAAAACTAGATTGAATCTAAAATTTTCACTTTAAAATACTTCCTAACTTCTCTATTTTCCAATTGCAAAAAATTCTTTTAGTAGAGCATATGTCCTTTCTGCATGAAGACATCAATATGATAATCAATTCAAAGCAAAGCACCAACTTTACAAAATTACTAAAAACAAATCTGAAAGAACAGAAAAAAAATTACTTTAAAAATTTTATTCTTTAAAATGGCTATTAAAGAATATTATCTGATTGTTTATGAGGTAAAGCCAGAGTTGGCAATCCCCCACGTTTCTGGAGTAAAACCCATCCTGCTCAGGGTTTTCTGGGAATATAAAAATATTTGTCTAATCTTGTTCGCTTTCCTTGCTTTTTCATGTTTGGCATATAAAAATAGAAGCCATCTGCACTGTACAAATAAAAATTTAATTTACTGAAATATCTTTAAGTCCTTAAATTTAATCCCAGGGCCTCTGCCTACAAAAAGACTTATTAAAAATGAATGCATGTAAGTGAAATAGGCAGATTTACATAATATATTTTGCAGAATGAAGAACATTAAAAAAATAAAAATTTCTGTAAACAAGTTAATTTTAAAATGTCATCATTTTTACAAGACGCATCCAGAAAGTAAGCTTCTCGAAGATTTACCCTTATCACATGCCAGCTGGACAAGTCCCGATTCGTGCCAGTAGCAGAGTAGCAGTGGTATGAAATGGAAACTCTAATTCTTTCTCCTGCCACCTGCAAGGTTTCGTCGGTGATCTTGAATTTCAATGCACAAAGCATTCTGCCAATTAAAATTCATCATCAGCTCTGTCAGGTCTATGAGCCAAAACTGACACCTGAACACAAAATTCAATGCTTAGGAGCAGCACTGACATTTCTGCTACGGTATCACGATGACAGCGACGAGTTCCTCGACAGGATCGTCATGGGCAATGAGACTTGGATTTCACACTTTACCCTGGAAACCATACAGCAGCCAATGCATTGGCATTATAGTGGTACGCTTTCGGTACGGAAAGGGATGTGCACAGTATTCTGGGACAGGAAGGCTGGTTCCATTCACAGGCGGCAGAGTTCTACAACAGAGGTATACAAAAGTGGATCCCATAATATGACAAGTGTCTCATTTCTGGTGGTGGCTAGTACTTGTTGCCAATAAATATGCCATAAAAGTGCGAGTTCTTTTTTTCTTTTAAATATGGAAACTTACTTTTTTGGATGTGCCTTGTACTTTTATCAATCCATTAAAAAAACAGAGACTTTTAGCTTGCCAGAGTGAAAAACCAGCAAGCCCTCACTACAGCATGAATTCAGAGATTAATTATTTCAACAAATGTGTTTTTTTTATAAGTAACAAACATCTTCCAATGCTGCAAGACAAAATCAACATGCATGTTAGTTACATGAATTGGTTAGATTGTTTTTTAGAAAAAAATTAGAAATTAAATGAGGTCACAAACATGAACAGATGCATCAAAATATATCAGTTAAGGTAGATGCATTCTATACACCAGATCTTTTGTCGTCTAATTTGGCAATTTTGTGGGGCAATAGCTGTGTAGGTATGTTTACCCTGACATTGATGGTGGGGAATGTCAGCTCTGATTTGTTCTTGCACCACCTTGGTGCACGATATTTCTGATGTCAATACTGTCCCTATTTGACAATTTTGCATACTGCTCTGGTCAGTTCTTTCAACACAGCAGTTAGCTTGGTAGCAGTGGATTCCATAAAAATTTTTAGAAAATATTAATTGTGTATCTACTCTGTTACATTTTGTAGCTAAACATTAAGTTTAGTAAATAACAATTTCAAAATAGCCATATTTTTTTATTTGCCGATCTTTTAGAAAATGCTGTAAATCTAGTGTTAATTAGTAGGACTCCAAAATCTAGTGTTAATTAGTAGGACTCCATGAAAAACTCATATATGAAGTCTCTTTCAGCCAGATTCAGCAACTAGCACTGTAAGAAACACCAGTTCTGATCCAAAGTAGGAGGTTTGTAGGAATCCTCTGTCCAAATTATTATGAATATATATAAGCTATTATTTTTTTTACAAGCTATGATAGTTTTTATGAATTTATGCTTCTTTATATGATTTAATAGCAGCAAAACTGAAGTAAGTATTAAAATTAATAAAAAGCCTTATAAATTCAAATTACAGGCAAATGGAACATTATGGACAGAATTGTAAAATTCTGAATTTTAGATAGATTATTGTAATGAAGAAATTTTTAATTATATCCCAAAACTGGAACAAATACCTAGATTCAGCATAAATTAGAGGAGTTTAAGAAAAATCTGCATGTGTTTTTCTTGGCTGAGCCCAATCTGCCAACCCTGGTTAACACATGATAAAATTAAAGGTACAGATGCATTATAGACATCATGATTTTTGTCACCAAATTTGGCAATTTTATGGGGCGATGAGTGGGTTGATACGTTTGTTCTGACTTAAGTGGTGGGGTACAGCAGCTCCGATGTGTTCTTGCCCCCCCCCCCATTCGTACACGTGATTATCTGACACTGTTCGAGAAATTTGCATTTTAGCTGTTCTTTTCGTTTCCAGTCGCCTAGGTCAGGTTGTATTTTTTTGTTCTTATCATTTCTGGGATTTATTAATTTAGTTATGGCATGCGTAGTTATTTTGGTTTTTACTTCTTTTGAAATTATTAAAAAATATCAGGATATTCTTAAGTCTGAGATGGGCTTCGCATTTCATTCATTACGCCAAATGTGTGGGGATATTGCGGTTTTCAGAATCTCAGGGTTTTTTTTTTCTATTTAGAAAAAAAGAATTATTTTAAAGTTTTTTAAGGGAGAGAGGAGTGTTGAAGAATGTGACACAACCCTTTCTAATATACATCTGTTTTTAAATTTATTTGAATTTCTTTTATTATAAGGGAGTGTTGAGGCGGGGGAACCCCCCTCACAAGTTAGATTTTTTATAATATTAGTGCTTATTAAATTTCTATATATTGTGTTTATTCTGTTGATATATATCATAAATATTACTAATCTGTCATTTTTTAAATAACGTAAAAAATGATAATTATTATGCTAATTTATTTTAAAAATTCTTTAAATTCTTAATCTTTTTTTTGCTTTTAAAGTGTAATTTTGTTAATGTAGTGTTGTAATGTAAAACTGCCGCCATTTTTTTTTTTTTTTTTTACTGGGCGATTTTTCAAAACATGCATTTTTCTGTTAGTCGCCAAAAAGTACCATGGCATACAGGGCCACCATCTATAATGAATCTGTTCCAAATTAAAATTGTTATAAGGTACAGCTGTGAGCAAATGAACAAACTTTGATTTATGAGTTTTTAAAGTATGATGTCATTACAATCTGTCTATCTGTACTGACTCTTCATAGGAAGAAATATTGTAAGCCTTTATGATGCTTGTATAATGGTCAACAAAATCTGCAATACTAATAAAGGCAAGGGCTCCCACATTAGAAAAAATAATAAATATTGCTTTGAAATGAAAGCTTAAATTAAAATTAAATACAGAACCTTTCTGAGTGGCATTGCTGTATTTAAAGGAAAACATTTTTTTTTTTTATAACTTTCAAAATTAAAGTTCTCAAAAAAGATGCATATTAACATTGAGATATACTATAACTTTTTTCTATTATTCATAATTTTTTGCAAGAAAAAAAACTAACAATGTTTTTTATGGAAAAACCCACCTTTTACTGAAAAATTCACTTATATCTATCTTTGATTGTATATTACATGGAAAAAAATCTTTAATAGGTAAAAAAATAAATAACCTGCTTTTCGTTGACATTGCAAAAAATTACATGGGAATTAAAAGAATTATCTGCTTAATTTACATCCCCTATAATTTTTAATATAAATCTAAAATACATCAATATAAAAACTCGGCATTGAGATCTTATACTATATCTGTACCACAAAATGATCCTGGTGATTTTCTAAAAGGATCACATACTAAAATCTTAGAACTTTTCACGAATATATTTTACATACAAAATGTAGATGAGTAAAACATAGATATTACAGATAAACAGATATGATATGCATTTATAATAAAGCATATGGTTTGTTTGAAAATATTTTCAAACTTCCACAAGAAAAAGCTAGAATTTATTTTTTAATTTTTATTCACTGTTTAAAAATAATTAAAAAAACACATTATTTCTACTTTTGTAATTAAAAAGTAAATTTTCTACTTTTCTTTTTTAACAATGAATTAAATTTAATGACTCCTGCAAATTTTTACACCGGAATTAAAGAAACCATAAAGCTAGAATATATAATCATGCTTCTTAATTTTCATTCAGATCATATGTTTTTCAAAACTTTTTTCAAAATTGGTCAATTTCGGAACATCAGTCTCCTAAAATGTGACACAGATGAAATAAAATTGTTCAAATCACGTGGTTAGCATTAACTATTCATGGATTTACATTATGCAAGATAATCTATTCATGGTAAAAGAAAACAAAGAATTCATTATTCATGGTAAAATAAAAAGAGAATTTCATGCAGAATTTCAATTTTTTGTTTAGAAAAGGATATGTGCCTTGTTGACCATTTTTATTTTAATTTTAGGAAGAAATTTACTATAATAGGAAAAGCAATGGAGAAATAATATGTTATTAGCAATAAAAATCTCGGTCGTATCTAGCTAACAACCGAAATAATGTGAAGAAATGCAAAATATAATCGTACCTGGACTACAGAAGAACATCCACTATAAGCTTAAGACTGCAATTAACCAGATTTCCATATTGCAAAAATCGAGCAAAAGAAGAATTCAAAATTAGCAGACAGAAATCCACTTAGGATAAAAAAAAGAAATCTTGTTGCCAAACTGGGTACTGAAATTCGTTGTTGCCACATAATGAAAATTGTAGTTCAAATCGTGTTATTAAAATGTAGACATGGAAATACTGTCCACCACATAAGCAAGATCCCTAGATGCTGTTACAAATACGCAAGAAAATATCATCTATATTTGGATGTATTCCAGACCTCTCTTTGTCGAGTCTTCTGCAATATAGGAAAAATGTCGGACTGGGTAAGAGACCGATGGCAATCCTTTGGCAGGGTATGGTTGTTATAGCCTGCTACATATCTTTATTTCGGCGCTTGGGATAACTTATGTATCTACAAAATTCCTTTGTTAATATGTTTTGAAAGAAGTGTTTACATGAAGTCTGCAAAACTGACCAATATATACTAACTAGTCTTAAATGATAAATAAAATAAACCTTGTTTATCTCTGTATCCTATTAAATAAAATAGCGTTAAATTGTTTTAAATGGACATATGTTTGTGGTAATGCATTAAGTTACATTGAAGGACAGAATATTTTAGAATACTTACGAATACATATTTTAACTTATGGTGAATCGCCGTAAGAGCGATAAATGAGAGCCAAAGGCTTACACAGTCTGGCAACCTTTTATATAACCCGGAGAACTAAGAGTTGTAGTGAGATATAGTACAGAGTGGAACGCTGAATAAAGTGTCATAATGAAATGCATTGAATAGTGTAATTATTTTATAATCTATTCACAAAGTAGCAACCTTCTTTAATGGTGACCTGAGACAAACGTTTTAAGAATATGAGCAGAAAAAAAATGCTAAATTAAGTGTGATATAGGGAGTAGCTGGACATTCGCCGATTTAGTTTCGATTTTGGACAACACTTCTGTTTTCAACGATGTTCCATTGTGTTTCCTGTGGACTTTAATTCTTCATGTGGATTACTACATTTCCAATGCTGTTAGGACAAATATCGATAAGTATTTCTGGATTATTTCGGTTCTAATTGAAAATGATATATTTAATTATTATTTGAATTTCTATTTTATTTTAAGTTTTCTATATTTCTAGTCAAAATTATCTTTTTAAGTACTTATTAAACATGTTTTATATTTAAACTTACTTTATACTAATAACTATTACACATTTTATGGTTAAAATTATTTTTATTTCATATTAAAAATTTGCTCTTATATTTTTGAAATCTTACACAATGTCTGAAGTGTTTGCAGTTCAAGTCCCAGTTTATAACAGGTCAGATCCTGCATTATGGTTTATTATGTGTGAGAGTACCTTTGCTCTAGCGACGCCAAAACCAATAACTGAATCTCTAACGAAATATAATTATATTGTTTCGCATCTTCCACCCGATATCGCGTCCTTAGTGTGCGATGTGTTGATGAAACCTGACCCCACTGATCCGTACTTGAAACTCAAAACAGAACTGATAAACCGTTCTGGTGAGTCATCCCAGACAGAAATTCGGCATTTGCTGTCAGGGGAAGAGCTAGGAAGTCGTAAACCATCGGAGTTGTTACTAAACATGAAACGCCGCGCTGAATCATTTAACGTTCCTGAAAACTTGATGATGGAGTTGTTTTTACAACGTTTACCAACGTCAGTTCAACCCATTTTGGCTGCAGTTTCCGATCTCACTTTAGGAAAAGCTGCGGAAATTTCAGATAAAATTTTAGAAGTGACTCCCTCCCCTGTCGAAACTTTTACAATTTCTCATGTTTATAAAACAACTACCGAAGAAAACGTATTTAAGGAATCAGAAAAATTGCACAAACGCATTGATCGTCTTTCACTATCTTGCAGTCGATCCCCATTTCGGCGAAATCAAAACAGGTATCGACAAAGAAGTCATTCGAAAAACAGGAGTTCCTTATGTTGGTATCATTGGCGGTTCGGAAATAAATGTAGGGAAGACAAATGTACTACACCGTGTTCATAAAAGGGAAACGAATCCAGCGAAGAATAGAGGCGACTTATTCTTTGCCTACAGTTTCACGTCGCCTGTTCATTAGAGACCGGAGAAGTAATATTTCATTCCTGGTCGATACTGGCTCTGACGTGTCTTTAATTCCTGCTAATAATTTTCAAAAACGTAACTTAACCCAACAAACTCTTCTGGCTGCAAATTCTTCTTCGATAAATGTGTATGGTCAACAAATTCTCTCGTTAAATTTAAGGAGACAATTCACTTGGACCTTTTTAATAGCTAATGTCAGTTTACCAATTCTTGGAGCAGATTTTCTCCATTATTTCGAATTGGTACTAGATCTTCGCCGTAAATGTCTACGAGATTTAAAAACACAATTTTTATCTATGGGTAGCTTAAAGCCTGCAGAACTGCATTCTGTCAAAACAATTTTTACTGATACAGTTTATCATAAATTTTTTAAACAATTTCCTTCTGTTACTAAATTACCTAACCTAAACCAACCTGTTAAACACACTACTGTTCATTATATAATGGCAAAAGGCCCTCCCGTAGTAGCGAAACCTCGAAGATTAGCTCCATATCGTTTAGAAATAGCTAAATCCGAATTTCAGAATATGATGCAACTAGGGCATATAAGACCTTCCCGCAGCAATTATGCTTCGCCCCTCCATTTGGTACCTAAAAAGGGAACGTTAGAATGGAGACCAGTGGTAGATTACCGTGCTTTGAATTCACAAACAATTAAAGACAAATACCCAATTCCTTCCATAGCCGATTTTACTGCTAAACTGCACGGCACGAAAATTTTTAGCCATATTTATCTCATTAAGGCTTTCCATCAAATACCTATTCATCCAGATTATGTACATAAGACGGCAATTTGTACTCCATTCGGGTTATTTGAAAGTACGCGCATGCAATTTGGCCTATGTAATGCGTCCGCTACGTTCCAACGATTCATAGATGAAGTCACCCGCGATTTGCCAGGCTTATATGCTTTCGTTGACGATATACTCATTGCGTCTAAAGATCCTGAGGAGCATTACAATCACTTAAAAGCCCTGTTCTCAAAATTACAGGAATATGGCCTTTGCAGTAACGTTTCAAAATGCATTTTTGGGACTTCCAATATTGACTTTTTAGGTTTTAATTTATCGGAAAAGGAAATACAACCGCTTCCCGACAAAGTAAAATGCATTTTAGATTTTCCTAAACCAAATACTTTAACGCAACTTCGTCGATTTTTAGGAATGTTTAATTTCTACAGATGTTTTGTACCTAAGGCTGCACACATACTTGCTCCTCTCGTAAAATTTCTTGAAGGACGCGCAAACAAAAAGAAATCTCGTTCCAATGTCCATGCTTCTCATGAACAATTAATTTGAAGCGAAATTCAAGAAAACGCCTTCACTGCTGCTAAAAATGTCATTGCCAAGGCAGCCCTTTTAAGACATCCTATATCCGGAGCTCAATTGAGTATTTGGGTCGATGCTTCCGATGTCGCTGTTGGCGGCACTCTTATGCAACTCTCAGAGGAAAAATGGGAACCAATCGCTTTTTTCTCGATGAAACTAAATCAAAGTCAACAGAAATGGTCAGCATATGACCGAGAACTCTTTTCTATTTATTCAGCAATAAAGAAATTCAAACACATGTTAGAGGGTCGGAATTTTCACATATATACAGATCAAAAGCCATTAATATATGCATTTAAACAAAATCCAAATAAATGTTCACCCCGGCAATTACGCCACTTAGATTTAATTTCTCAATATTCCACCGATATCAGACATGTGCAAGGTTCTAAAAATGTAGTTGCAGATACGCTGTCCAGAATAGAAATTGATACTATTACAAAAGTGCCAATTTTAAATTTCAAAGAATTCGCAAACGCGCAGAAGAATGATCCAGAAATACAAAATTTTCTTGAAACCAGTACTTCATTCATCAAATTAGAACTGAGACCATGCCAAACTTCAGACTGCAATTTGTGGTGTGATGTTTCCACGGGCACTCCTCGCCCTTTTGTTCCAAATTCATTCCGCAAATTGATATTTCAGAACCTGCATAATCTTTCCCATCCAGGCGTAGCGTCTACGACTAAACTTCTTTGTTCCAGGTACGTTTGGCCTGGCATGAAACGTCAAATAAAGACATGGGTCCAATCTTGTGATAAATGCAAACGATGTAAAATTCATCGGCACACGAAGGCTCCACTTGGAACTTTTGACCTTCCCGATTTAAGATTTGCGCATATACACATTTACTTTATTGGCCCACTACTTCCATCTGAAGGTAAACTGTACTGTATGACCATTAAAGACCGTTTTACTAGATGGCCAGAGGTAATACCAACATCTGATGTGACAGCGCTGACTACAGCTAAATCCATTGTCCAAGGCTGGATTTCCCGATTCGGTTGTCCAGTTTCGATCACAACTGATCAAGGTAGAAACTTCGAGTCAGCACTTCTACGCGAACTTACTAACATACTTGGGTGCAATCGCATACACACCACTGCTTATCATCCGATTGCGAATGGTATGGCAGAAAGGTTCCATCGTTGTCTGAAAACTGCGATTACAACCTGTGGCAACACAAATTGGACAGAAACACTGCCACTCGTTCTTTATGTCTGCGTAGAGCAATTAAAAATGACATTCAAGCCAGTAGCACTGAATTAGTGTATGGCACTACACTACATCTTCCTGCAGATCTATTTACTACCGATAACTGTAACACATCTCCAGATCCTACATATGTGTCACAGCTTTGTGAATCCATGAGAAAACTTTCACCTCTCAACCCTATAAGTCACGGCCATACTAATGTTTATGTGCACCCGTCTCTTTCATCATGCTCTCACGTATTTTTACGTGTTGATAATGTTCGACCACCATTAACTCCTCCATATACTGGACCTTATGCTGTAATTGAACGAAATGACAAAACATTTGTAATTAAAATTAATAATAAGTCAGTTACAGTATCTCTTGATAGGTTGAAACCAGCATTTTATTTATCAGAATCACCTTCGCAATCTTATTCTCAACATAAGACTTCTAAAAATTCTGATGAAAGTAAAATTCAATCAAAAATACTGGTCCCTAAGGAGAATAAATGTACAAAAATAA
Source organism: Pardosa pseudoannulata (assembly GCA_032207245.1). NCBI lineage: Eukaryota > Metazoa > Arthropoda > Arachnida > Araneae > Lycosidae > Pardosa > Pardosa pseudoannulata. The sequence continues at coordinate 2,682,453 of CM063499.1, read as the reverse complement.
TAACCACTAGATCTGGTAGAAGAGTTCATTTTCCAAAACATCTCACTATTGTATATTGTTAATTTCTGTGTGCATTTTGTTTGAATATCATTGTTTTTCTTTTTTTATGTTGTGTACTTTTTGTTTGTTGTTGTTCTTTTTATGTAACATTTTTTTTTTAAATTTTGGTAGCGTTTCATGTTAAATCTTTTAATTGTAAAAGAAAAAGAACTTTTTTAATGTTGTATTGATCATTCTTTCGGGATACCCTCAGTCACTGGGGGGATACTCTGTGGTGAATCGCCGTAAGAGCGATAAATGAGAGCCAAAGGCTTACACAGTCTGGCAACCTTTTATGTAACCCGGAGAACGAAGAGTTGTAGTGAAATATAGTACAGAGTGGAACGCTGAATAAAGTGTCATAATGAAATGCATTGAATAGTGTAATTATTTTATAATCTATTCACAAAGTAGCAACCTTCTTCAAACTGTTAAATTTATTATTATTATTATTTGTTCAAGTAAAATATATAATATTTAAAACAGTCATGTGAAAAAAATTTTAAATCAACATTTCAATTTAATTTTGAATTAAAATTTCATCTTCATTCAATACGGAACATAGATTATGTTTTAATTCACTGCATATAAATTAATATTATGATCTATTTAATAGAGTTTTTTTATAATCTGTTTGGCACTTAAATAAAAAATACTGAACTCCCAAATGAAGTAAAGAAACTAAGATTTTTTTTTTCACACGAATGTTTATTATTCTGTATGAGTATATCTAGTAGAAAAGTTAAATCAGTGGCTCAACTAGAATCTGCCTTCATCCCGTTTTAAAAAAATTCTTAAATGTTAGTTTGAAGATGTATTTACTGATCATATCAGTTATAGATCTGGGTTACCTGGGTAAAATCCTAATTTAACCATGCCTTTCTTCAAAAAGAATACAAATTGGTATAGGGAATCGTAACCCTATATCTTCAGTACCATGTTACAAGCAAAAAGTACTCTTGAAAAACTTGTGTATTGTTTTCTATAATCTGCTTTGCTTATTTTTGTCCATATTGAATATATACAATTTGCTAACTTTCCCTCTAACAAAAAAAGCATCTATCGGAAGTAACCTTTTTAATAGTAATAATAATAAAAAATTTTGCCACTTACTATTACTTTCGTTACTCACCTATTATGTAAATTTGTAAAATACCAAAAAGCTGAATTCATCAGGAGACTGCGTGAGCCACTCTGCGTAAACAGCCATTTAGTTTTATTTACAGTTATATACATATTACACTTTTCCAGGGGTTTTCTTACAGAATTACAAAGGATGAAAATATTAGCAAACATTAATGAAACCTAAAGGGGAAATTTTTCAAACATTCATGTATAGATTAGAGTCTATTAGTTATTTTAATTTTCTTTCTGTGGTATTTCTCTTTTCTTTTACAGGCTAGAGCTATAACAGAATACAAAATTTACATACAAAGGCTATGAGTCCCTCAGCTTTATACTGTATTATCTGCTCTAAGGCAGGGGTATCACTAGAAACACCTGATTCATTGTTGCTCAATTCATGCATGTAAATTAACATGAGCCATTCTAAGAAAGAGCTAATGTTAGCAAAAATAACAGAAATAATACTTGGAGTATTAATTTGACTACACTTTGTTGCGACAGGGAACCACACCTGAAGTGATCCCAAATGGTTCCTTTGTTATGTCCATTAGCCATAGAGGCATTGGTATCCGCATTATCGATTCTTTAAATTTTCTTGCGGTGTCTTTGGCTAAACTTCCAGGTTGCTTTAGCCTCACTGAAATGTAGAAAGGTTATTTCTCTCACCTGTTAAACATTCCTGAGAACCAAGAATATGTTGGCCCTCTTCCGGAACCGAAATTTTATACCCCTGTATACTGAAGAGTTGGAGCATAGGAAAGGAGAAGTACGTAGAATGTCAGAACCAGGAGTAAATTGAGTTAAGTCAAGTTGAGTGAAGCTAGACAAAACAGACTCTGACTTGGGTTCAAGCGATTTACTTTTTATTATTCTAAATTGCAAATAATATAGTCCACTTCTGCTCTGATCCTATAGTGATTATTGGAGGTTTATTTTGTTGCGTTGATCTTAAAAATATTACGATGATTAATGTGCAGATGGAAAAGATAACTACAGGAACGTAGCAGTATCGGGACAAAAAGGTGGGCTCCAACGAAAAAGGTGTCCGGAAACAAAAACGTTCACAAAGTTCTTTAAAAAATCTTTGTCTCGCAAAATTATCAAAAACTTCTACGCTGCGCTCACGCCAAAAGCGAAGAAACACGGCCAGCAAGAGGGTTGCCAGGCGCCAAGAAAACCCCACGCTCTCAAAGAGACGTAGGGTTCTCGCGGCTCTGACCAATGAAACTTCGAGACAAGGAGCGCGGAGAACAAAAAAAAACCAATCATAGTGAGGCGCAATCCCGGTGGTGAACATTCGCCAAAAACGATGCGGAGCTGAGCTTGGCAACACCTCGCAAAGCGGCACTTTGCAAAAGAGCGGCTGTCACCACAAAACGAAACTTATGACTACAGAAGCTGTCAGAATATGAGCCGATGTGCGCAAATTATGGTCGAAAGGTTTAAGGGCTGCGGATGCAGGTAGCCAGAATTGGACGCTGGGTCCGAAACTTAATCCCAGATCGAGGGGTGCTCTGTTTGAAAAGACAGGCTGCAATCGTCAGAAAACAACTAGAGCTGCGCCTGAAAGAGGCAATGTGCGAAAAAAAGGCTCAAAGTTTAGGTTAAAATATATATATATATCCCACAAGGGAAATATGTAATGAAGGGACATGAAAAATCTTCATTACACCCTGAAATGATGAACCACACTGCTAGAGAGGCGTTCAATTGTTGGCATGAAGAACACAAACATGATGTGTTCGATTTTCAGAAGGATATGCTTTCTTCTTGTAGGTAAAAAAAATTATACAAATTAACTTATTTTATTAGATTAAATAAAAATAAAATATGGCATAAAATTACTTTTTTAAATGTTAATTCATTTCTTAGATTAGACGTAGATATTAACCACCGGAGATAGTCCGAGTATTTGGAAGTAGCCGATGCAGATCTCTTTCGGTAAATATCTCATTTTGCAAATAAACAATATTTTAATGCATATTATTATCTCTGTTCATATTATTTTTAAATTTTATTTTTATTGACTTATTTATTAATGTTCGGTTTGTAACAATTGCATCGGCCTATATGGCAACCTACAGGAGTAGTCACATAGATCAATTTCCCACAACGTCACGAACTACTATATAATGCCCTTTCCATTCATTTTCATGTTAACAACGGCCAATAGACAAACAATAAACTGCCCTTCTGTTTGAAACTAAATCACAGGAGATTAATATGGAAATTTAATCTTCGGATTATACGATTTTTTCCTCTGAAAATATTGAGAAATTCTTGCCTGCGGATTGTAAGCAGGAAATTAGAGTACTTTGGAATCATCCGATGCCAGGTTGTTTCACCAAGGTGGACTCTATTTTCCAGTACTTCTGTACCGATGAAGAGGAAAACTTACATTCCACACTGTAGAACACGTGTAGAAGTGAATGAACAAAATACTTGTACTCACTCAGATGAGGAAAGATCCCTGGTCGGAACTTGGGTTAGTGAAGAAATAAAGATGACAAAAGAAAAAGGCTAACGTATCACACAAGTAATTACAGCTAATTTTGCTTTTTAGACTGTTTTTTTAATGCACTTACTGTTCTTTTCTTTGTTTACGTTTGTTTTTTGTATTTATTTGTCCAGATATACGAAGTGTACCATTTTCAAAACTCCTCAAGCTTAAGTCTTACATAGATCTGTTTCTAAAGATTAAACAGGAGAGCAGTGGTTGGCCAGCCAATTGCGTGACTGAAGAAGATAGATTCAAGTATATCCAACAATACGAAGAACACTAAGGAATTAAACGATCCATCTCTATATCTAAAAATCCTGCACGAACACAGGTAGCTAAATTAGCTTTGCATAGCTTTTGGGGAAGGTAAGCAAATTTATATTATTTTTTACAATCTAAATAATATAGAGAAAGTGTCCAATTTACTTTTATTCATTATTTATATATATTAATATATATTTTAGATGTGGAATGAATACTAGCAAGTGTCAACTGACATATGTAAGTAGCATTCAAGCATTCAATAAGATTTTGTCTGACCCAACTAAAAAAGTAAGTATACGAGGGTCACGCTGAAATTTTTGAGATACAACTAGGTTTTTAAAGTTATACTTACAAAATTTTAGGTGTATTCAAAGAAGTCACCTTCAGCGTCAATGAACTTGTGTAGACGAATTTTCCACAGGTTAAATACCTCAAGCCATTCATTTCTGGGAATAGATGAAAAATATGCATTTATAGCCACACCAATCTCTTCTTCTGAATGAAAACGACGTCCACGTAAGTTCTTTTTTAGATTAAAGAATAACCAAAAGTCACACATAGCTAGATCAGACGAATACGGTGGATGTTCTATCGCTTTAATTTATTTTTGTTTAAGAAACTCAACTATTAATCCGGGTGTATGTGAAGATGCATTGTCATAGTGAAGCATTAGTCCCCTAACATCCACTTCTTGTAGAATAATTTCTTTCTGAAAAGTAAATGTAAATAATAGCTTTCCATACCCGGGGTTGCACGGGTATACACTTAAGAAGGTTTACTTGTATATTATGTAAACTTGTATTTTATACCAGGCGATCTCCCTCTTCACTCATGCTGATGTTTGCATTAATTTGTGTTCCTTACATTTTAAGCAAGATTCTTATGGATATCTGTCACGGCATCTAGTACAAGGTTCAGACTCTTTCCACAGAAAAAAAAATTAAGCACTTTTTAAGCACCTTTTAAGCACTTAAATTTTCATTGTACTATGATCAACCTACAGCTAAATCTTAAAAATTGAAGATTTTCATGAAGCTTTTCATGAGCTTTATGACTTATAAAATGACATTAAATAATATATATAGACAATTTAATAATTTTATTAAACACAATTTTTAATATCTCATACTTTATGTTAACACATCTTTTTTTCGCAAACATAAATTTTAGAATAGCAATAGTCCTTATTGATCAAATGCCCCCCCCCCTTCTCTAAACAAATCTGAAATATCTGTAAGTTAAAGTACTATCTGTGGTGGAAGATCAACAAGTTTCACATCATAGCAACAGTATTTTTACAGCAACATAGATGTAAAATAAGATAATAAAAAGTACTTCTGTATTATAAACAGGTAAATATAATATTCACACACATACACACACAGGGATACAGAGAGAAAAGAAGATGCAGTATCTACACCAAAAACGTTTTAATTATGACATACTCAAAACAAGATTCAAGAAATTATCAATACCATTTTAAAAATGTAACTGAAGAACTATTTCCCTTCATAATAGAAGATGAGAACCAAAAGCTATAGGAAGGGGGAGAATTTGTCTAATTTTGAATTAATTTTTCTTTTCTTCTATACATTTTTTTAATTAGTCTAACTCTTCTTTCTTATCTTTAGCTTTGTTGAATGGATTGACGATTAATTACCAAGGGAAATAAAAATTCAGCAACCAATATTTGGGAAATAAATAAGCACGTTTTGAGCACTCAGAAAAAATTATAAATTTTAAGGCTACAAAAAGAAAACCAAACACTTTTTAAGGACTTATTAGGGACCTTAAAAATGGATCTACAAAATAAGCACTTTTTAAGGATTTTAAGCACCCGGCTGAACCATGTATTAATTAAATCTAGCATTTAAAAATTAAAATAAAACGTTCCGATCTCCGATACTCCATACGCGAAGCTCGTCTCTCAATATCAACCGGAGATCATAGTGTGGAGGCGACGCCGGGTTCATAAGAGAGAAATCGCTGCGTCGCGTATACGAGAAGGGTTAATGTTTCCGGTGCTTACTACACAGTGTATCCTCAAGCATAACAAAAGACAAAAACATATATACGCATGCTACATATTAATATTGTTAGTTTGAGAAAAAAATCACCCAACCCCCAAAAAACCCGGATTTTATACTCCCACCACCCCATAAACACTGTTTTTTAATGAAACTCGCCTGGGCTGGGATTTTAATACAAACACCCGGTTTTTTTTACAACCTTGATCAGATTCTCGGAAACGAATGTGGAGGGGGGAGGGTCCTCGCAGACCGAATATACGGCTGATAGAGAAGCCTACCCTGGTCTTGCCTCATTAACACACGAGAGAAAAAAGCAGATGACTGATCGAATCGTACTGTTGTGATAAAAATATTCGACCCTTCAGTGCAGTGTACTCTGCCCTAATGAGTGTTTTTCTACGCTCGTATCTTCAACGGTTTCGCTTTTCACAACGAAATATACACACAATCATCGGATCTGTCAAGCCGAACGATGGTCGATTGGTTAGGGTGTTGGCCTTCGGAACGGAGTTCGTGGCTTTGAATCCCACAGTGGCATGGATGTTCGCAGCCGTTCGGAATCGGCTTTAAGCTGTAGGTCCCGGTCTCATTAGCCTTCGTGTTGTAAAAAGTAGACCATAGGACTCCAAACCGGATCGGTCAAGGACGTTCCGATATCATCCCCTTCCTTATCACTCCTCTGTCACATCATAGGACGATGCGTAGGGGAAACTGGGGTAAAATGGTCCGCTTTTGTGAATTTTGAGTATTTGCTCTCAAACTAATGATTTTTTGAATCTGAAAATATATATGCACGTTGCCTATACATTAGGCTTTATATTACACTCTGTCAAAATCAATTATTATAATTACTTTTATTATAATTTTTTTAATAGCAAGTGACAAAGTGGACCATTTTACCCCGACCCCGGGGTGAAATAGTCCATGGCACAGGGTAAAATGGACCACAAAAAATTTCTACAGATAACTTAAATGTAGTACATTATTTAATAGTACAAAACATAAAATGTATTATATTTATTTTCTGAAGCTTCAATCTGTACACATAAAGCATAATATTAGCGAATATTGAAGTTAATGAATGATACACCAAAAGATTTGTGTGTTACTGAAAGTCTGCTATTTTCTCGAGAAGCAGTAGGATCTGGGAGACTCATCATAATATCTTGATCATTTCCGAGCGATTCATCAACATTGTCAGGGAAAATGAACACATTTTGATTACGTTTTTGCCTTATAAATTTCACAAGAGCTTAATCTTCATCATTTTTTCCTGTTATTAAACCAACCAAATGAACCACTTTCTTTTTTGTCAAAAATTTAACCAAAACATACTTGCCAACTTTTAATTCATTATCAGAATTGGCATCATGCTGTGAATTGCTTTCTTTATTACTGTGTTCTGTATCACTATAAACAGACATATTTTCCGAATCACTCAAACTTTCTGATCCACATAAATTTTCTTTATTTGCTTTAAAATTTATGCACAGTTTTATCATTTTTCTGCTTAGTTTAAGACTAACATTTTTTTTTTAATTCTTCCTATCTTTAACTAAAGCAGCATTTTTCTGTTTTAATTTTTTCTCTTCCTTCTCTTTGACATTTTTTCAATCATCGTTTTCACTGGTGTATCAGTTAGAATTTTTGATGCACCCTTCTTTCGTTTCTTTGTTGTCTTGCTCATGCTAGCTTTTGCCAAGGGGCGTAATTCAAAAGGTGATATTGTTTTCAACTGATGATTTTCACTTTGTACTGATTGTGATGTATTTGGTTGCTGATTACCTGTGCTTGGTTGACGATCAGCTGTACTTGTTAATTCAAAATCTGGTGACGGTTGATCAGTCACATATGATGAGAGATATTGGATATCCTCAAAAACATTTTCATTGAATTGCCATATATCTGTTACTTTAAATCCTGCCTGTTTTTTAAAGTATCACACATAAAATCAATTTAGAAAGCATTACAGAAATAAAAAAACACAACCGGGAAAATGCACCATGGTCCATTTTACCCCCTGTGTAATTCTGACAAAAAGTGTCAGAAAAAAAAGAATTATCTTATATTAAATTGTTTTAGCTACATTAAATATGATAATACATCATCTTAGCTCTGAGAAGTTAAATCCTCCAAATAACAATTCTGAAATGAAGAGAAGAAGATATATTATGATGAAAATATTTACTTCTGACTACCACAAATCAACTTTCTAGAATAAAATGGCTAAATTGTCAGCTAAACACACAATTACACATTCATTTTCAAGACTGCAGTGCTGTCATCTATGTATCAAAGTATTAAACATTAAAAATAATAAATAAAATAAATAATAGGGGATGGTCCATTTTACCCCGGTCTCCCCTACTTTTTTTCTTCTCAACCATCGGCAAATAACGCGTAACGAGACACTACACATCAGATCACTAACACCCCCTGGTCATCCCGTAGCAACTGTCTAGACACGTAGTTAAAGCGCCGTAATATGTCACATGTCTCAGTGTACAAAAAATATATGAATGGGAGTCCAGCTGTCCAGCACTATGGACAAAAGTAGCCGCTTCCGTTCAGAAAGGAAATTCACTTGAGGCATTTTTTGATTTTTTTTAATTGGTAGCTTAGCAGATCCATGACTTTTATTCATTTTTCTTAGAAAATCATGACTTTCCCTGACAACATTAAACCATTGTCTAAATCCATGATTTTCCATGACTTTCTCTGAATTTCTAGGTGCGCGGAAACCGTGAACATAAACAGAAAATATGATTCCTAGAAAATGAATCCCAACTTGTAGGAATTTTATCTGCTTTCAAATACATTGAAACCTCTTGAGCGGCAACTCTTCCTACCAAGAATATTTGGCGTCTCTGAAGGATTTTATTTACTATTATAAGATAATTACTACAATGCGTAATACAAAAACGTCTGACATATATTCCTTACGTAAATGAAATTTAAAACTTATCTAAAGAGAAAATAGTACTTTATTTCACGCTTCTTTACATTTTCATAAAAAACGGCTACAATTTGTTTGTTTGTTCTTTAGTCTTCGTACTCCTTGAAAATCAAATTCTTTTCTTTAACGACTTTGTGGATTTCCGTTCTTCTGCAGTTAAATAATTCAGCTAACTTTCTTGCCGTTCTCATTCACGCAGAACTTCAATGCTCTGCTCGAAATTTAGAAAAATGCATTTCGACATCGTTGCAACTCAGATCACTGACCAACTAATGAAACGACACGTAAATGACATTTTTGCTGACAGAGGAGCAATTCTTCCTTAACTTTACCAATTGGAATTCCAAACAAAGGCCCCAGGACACTATCAACGCTTGATTGTCCCGTTCCTCCCTCCGTTTCTATGGATGGTGCAATAGGGATTCCTTATCTGAAGGGTGTGTGGAGAATACAAAAGAGATAACAGATTTAATCTTTCTTAGAAAGTGGGGTGACTGCGGGAATTCTCAAGTTATTCCTTTGTTTTATATCCGACCATAAACCTGACCTTGAGTTTTTTCGCTCAAAATTAAAGCATGTGGTAGAATTTCCCGAAAAATGAAGTGGACGATCCCACTTGGTGGCCGTTTAGAGGGGGTCAGGTTGCTACTAATACAGGTTATTTTACCATTAAATCTACGAGTCGAAAAATCAGTGCCATGAAAAATTGGCCGTTTAGAAGGGTGACTGCTACACAGGGGTGGCCGTTCAGAGAAGTTTCACTGTAAATATACACACAAGCAATCAAATTAACTTTCTGGAAAGCTTTTTTTTTAAATATTAAGAAAATAAGCATTTAAAATAAATTTTTAATGGAACCCCCCCCACACACACACACAAACTTATGATGTTTCATCACTACATGTACAAAGATGCACTTGGTAGATGACATAGATTGGTTTGGTTTGGTTTGGAGTGCTACGGTCTACTGTTTTGCACACGAGGGCTAATGAGACCGGAACCTACTGCTTAAAGCCGATTCCGAACGGCTACGAACATCCATGCCATAGTGGGATTCGAACCCACGAACTCCGGTTCCGAAGGCCAGCACACTAACCATTCGGCCATTGTTCGGCTATGGATGACATGGAAGTTGAATTATTAATATGCATTTTATAAATATGCAGTAAGCAAATGCTTTGTCCAAAGTGATGAGCTTTTTTGAGAACTGCAAGAATATGTGCCCTTGGATAATTTATAATCAAATGCATACCTGCTACTTAGGAAAAAAGGAACGTGTAGAATATAAGGTTCCCAGCAACACTTGTCTTATAAATTCATTGATTTTCCCTGATCAAATGTTACAAAATAATTAACTCCGATGCAATTAAATTTTAAAGTAGTGATAGTGAATATCAGTATTAGTCCAAATTATTAATTTAACAGCATTATTAACAATCTATTTTAATAACTTTTAGATGATTTTTAAAAAATTAACAAATAAACTTATAGCAAGCAGCTTAGAAAAAATAAATCCACATCCTTTTCATTGACATTTACAAAACATTAAAAAATTTCCCCGACATTTTGCAGTTCTCACTTTCCAGATTGCTAGAAACCCTAAAATACAGGGTTCGCCAAAGTGGGCCCAGCCCAAAAAACACCATTATTTTGTAAAGTGGGGTTTTTTTCAAAATTTAAATAATATAATAAAATGTAAATAATTATTATGTAAGATTATAATAATTACTGTTATTACCAGATCAGGGCCTGAATTTTCATAACATTGTGCTTTTAGAACAATTTTGCACTTTAAATAATTTCTTATATGTGTGTTTAGGACAAACTTAATATATTTAGTTCATTTTTTAAAATTTCAAATCATTTGTGCGTGTGTATTAAAATTTTATATTGTGTAAAGATATCATTGTCAAACTTTAAATCTAAAAATTTTTGAAAACCAAAACAAAGAGTAATCCATTTCCCCTTAATTAAGAAAGTAATGCACATTTGCATTTTTCATAAAAAGTCAAATGTAATGAGATTTTCAGCTTTGTATATTTCATTAATTTTGTGTTAAAATTTGTTAGTTTCAATTAAACTTGATGTATAATATATTTAAAAATTTAAACCCAATTTGATGCAGAAATTGGGCTTCTAGCAACACTTTGCTCCAATCGGTCAAATTAGTGGAGATTTCCCTTTTTCAAACCACAAGCTTGATACTAACTGGTCTTATGTTTGACTAATGCACAAAAGTGATCTACTTGCTTGTAGCCTGTATTCAGAAACCAAAACAGTATTATGGCTATACTTTACTAGTGGGTACAGATGCATTATAGACGGTGTGTTGTTTTCTCGCCAAATTTGGTGATTTTATGGGGCAATGAGTGGGTTGGTCTGTTTTTGACATCAGTACCCGGCACTATTCGAGAAATTTGCATCTTTGCTGTTCTTTAGGTTTACAGTCGCCTAGGTCAGGTTGTATTATTATTATTATCTTTTTGTTCATATCATTTTCAGGGATTTAGTAACTTACTTATAATGGGTGAAGTTATTTTGGTTCTTACTATTTTTGAAATTGTTAAAAAGTATCAGGATATTCTAAATCAAACAAGATGTTTTGGTTTGGAACATTTTCGTTTTCTTCTTATTTTCTGGAATTTAGTAATTTAATTATGGTGGGTGTAGTTATTTCAGTTCTTATTTTTGAAATTGTTAAAAAATATCAGGATATTCTTAGGTGTGACGTAGGTTTTGCATTTCATTCTAAACTACAAAAGAGATAGAACAACGATATTCCGATTCTGAGTTTTTTTTATAGTTAAAAAAGAATTATTTTAAAGTTTCATTAAGGTCAGTAGGCGTATTGACGAATGTTTGTGGTGTACTTGGTGATTTTTCAAAACATGCATTGTTCTGTTGGTAAAAAACCATGGCAAACAGGACCAGCATCTATAGTGCATTTATTCCTACTAGTGCTATTAAAAGAAACTCAAAGTGATATTGTTCTATGTTAAAATAGTTTACCAGTTAATTATTCTGTCATTTAAAGCTGTAACTCAAATTCTTAATCTGGCCAAAGAACGTAAAATAGCTAGTGAGTGGTTAGAAGTGACAAAAATTGATGGTGACACAAAATGAGAGTGTAAACATTGTGATTTATTATTAAATTCCAAAATAGAAAGCTCATCTAAAGAAATGTCCAACCAAACCGAAAAGAATACTCAGTAAAAATGAAAAGTCTTTCTAAAAACTCAACATTAGAAGTACAAAAAATAGAAACATCATTTTTTTGTGCTAGCGAGTTTTCTTTTAACACAACAATTCCTTCTACTTCCTCATCTCTTTCATCTGCTGGGAGTATGCAATGTTCATTCACTGCTTATGTGGCAAAGGCAACTGAAGAACAAAAAAGAAGCATTGATCAAGCAGTATCCATGTTCTTTTATGCAGCAAATATACTTTTTAATGTGGCTGAACTTGATAACTTCAAACACATGAATTGAGATACTAAGACCTAGATATAAACCAAAATCAGCAAAAGATATTAGTAGGAGACTTTTAGATGCTGCAGCTCAGAAAGTAAAAACAAGCAGAATTGTAGTTTAACACTAACACTGGACGGGTAGTCATGTATTAAAAATGACCCCATTCAAGCTGTCACTATTCATACTGCGACAGAAAGTTTTCTGCTGGAAGTATATAATGCTGGATCACAGAAAAAGACATCTGAACAGCATGCTTCCATTGTAGAAGCAATAAATGAATGCTATGAAAATTACACGGTAAGGTTATTGCAGTGGTTACTTATGAGAATAAAGTGATAAAAATGTAGGATATTTTAAAAGAAAAATACCCAGATCTAATCACTTATGGATGTGCAGCTCATCTGATATATTTAGCTGAAAAAGTATCGCCAAAGACAGTAATGTGTCACATTGTAAGAGTGTACACCAAACACATGGCTGGATTACAGAACAACGAGGCCATGTGCCACAGCTGCCAAAGGGTACTCGATGGAACTCTCATATAGACTCTGTGAGATCATTTGTGTTTAACTATCATAAATACAGAGAAATAACACTTGCCCATTGCGAAGACTTCTCTATAAATATTGCTAAACTCCTGAATAATGTGGGTCTGTATCAAGAAGCTGTACATTTTGAAAAACAATTATCAATAATTGCAGATGCACTTGAAACATTTATTTCAGAAGCTGTTGAAATATGGTTAGGCCTATTATCTTCTGATGTTCTATCACAATTACTTCTGGGAAAGATTCCAAGAGGCAATTCAACCTCCTCACATACTGGCTAATCTTACAGATCCCAAACTTTGAGGACAGCAATTAAATGAAGAGCAACAGAATTCGTCAGAAATGTGGTTAGCTGATTACCAACCAGAAGACTTATCAGGCGTTTCAGCTTTCAAAATTAAAGACCCTGACTATTAACCTGCTTCTATGATGAGAGCTTAATTGAGAAATTTTGTTCTCAAAAATGGTCGCAGATTATGGCACAAAAGTATGAAAAAAATTCAAAATTCAAATCTGGATTTGGTCAGTTTATTTTCTCTTTACATTCAGCACAGCTTCATTTGCATCAATCAAGAGATTTTTCTCTACTTTTGGATTAGTTTGGAGCAATCGTTTAGGGATTCATGGAGCAATGAAACTTTTGAAAGTATATCATCATTTACGATCAAACTAGGCACTTCCCTAAAAGACTGGACTAAATAAAGTTTTCTTTAATATAATACTTTGCCTGTGGTCCTATTCCTATTTTGTTTAAACTGCTAAATTAAGAAAGCCTGTTTCCATTCAGCAATATCTGATATATTTTAATTTTTACAGAATAAAATACATGAAATTATACTTAAGAGGATTTAATTTTTCAAACAAAAATGTTTCATATATTGATAAGTTATACTTAATAACTAAGTATAACATTTTATTTAATAACTTTAAAAAGTTTAATTGTAACAATATTAGAATATGCAATACTAGTGATAAATATCTATGAATCACTAGACTTTTAAATTAGATTTAAGTTCTGTTCTGTGATCACATTTAGATACAACATTTAAAATGAAACCAAGATTTAAAAGTTTTCTGAAAAGACCTGATAAAACCTGGGTTTTTCATCAAAAACCCTATAAAACCTGGGTGCAAGCTATATATATTTTTCTAATGTTTTTATGTAAACTCATAAATAGCAGTTTTTACTATGAAATATTTTAGTGCTATGACACTGCATTTTATGGCATCAGACATAAATTAATTTCTCTTAATTTAAATAACAGGGTCTTTAGCACTTACAGATTTTGCAGTTTTCCCATTGAGTCATTTTTTTAAATTTTGTGATTAAAAATTAAACCACCAACTAGCTTTACAAATTCAGAGCCAAATCATAATTGGGTTAAAATTTATATATAATATCACAACATTTGGAGTGATAAAGAATATATATTTTAAGGCACTATCTCTCTTTGCAGCAACTTAATTACTGGTACACTATTCCAATGCTGAATTCTTCCCAGCAATGTTTTTGCAGCAATGATACATATATGTTGGTGACAAAAGCAAAGCATGATGGCAAAAGTTACAGCTAACTCACAAGGAGAATATAAAATGTAACATCATTGCATTAAAAATTTTGGGCATAAAATGTAAAGAGCTGATAAAATGCTTAATTTTTTATGTGTAGCACATAAAAGTTAACAATTATACAAATGGTTTTACAAAGTACCGGTACAAAGATGAGAATCTAGGTTGTATTTCCTAGAAAAAGATTTTGCACATGCATCACAAGCATACGGTTTTTCCCCTGTGTGCTTCCGATAATGATTATCTAAGTGGTGCTTTCTGGGAAATGATTTCTCGCATACACTGCAAGTATGTGGTTTTTCTCCTGTGTGACAAAGAAGATGAGTTTTAAGGCTAGTAGAAGTAAGAAATGCTTTCTTGCACAAACTGCAGACATATGGTCTCTTACCTGTATGTGAATGTAGATGACTATTTAAATTACTTTTGTGTGAAAAAGATTTTGTACACACATTGCAAGTATATGGTTTCTCCCCAGTGTGAGAACGAAAATGAGCAGATAAGTTTGCTTTTTGAGAAAATGATTTCATACATACACTGCAAGCAAATGGTTTCTCTCCTGTGTGAAAACGAAGGTGAACATTTAACGTAGAACTCCTAGAAAATTTTTTATTACATACTGTGCAAGTAAATGGTTTTTTATGTGTATGAGAGCGAAGATGAACTTTCAAAGCAGCACTGGTTGTACATGATCTCTTACATATGCTACAAGCAAATGGTTTTTCTCCAGTGTGAGAACGAAGGTGAAAATCTAAGTGGCCTTTTTGAATAAATGCTTTTTTACATATACTGCATACATATGGTTTTTCCTCAGTGTGGATACGAAGATGAATTTTTAAATCACTACTACGAGAAAATGCCTTCTTACATACACTGCAACCAAATGGTTTTTCTCCATTGTGGGAACGAAGATGGACAACTAAGGTGGATTTTTGAGAAAATGCTTTCTTACATACACTACACCCATATGGTTTCTCCCCTGAGTGAAAACGAAGGTGAAGATCTAAGTAGTCTTTTCGAGAAAATGATTTCTCACAAACAATGCAAGAATAAGGCTTTTCTCCACTGTGGACACGAAGATGCTTTTTCAGAGAACAACACTGAGAAAACGCTTTGTTACAGATACTACAAGTAAATGGTTTTTCCCCAGTGTGAGTACGAAGATGAATATTCAAGTAAGAAGAAGTAGAAAAGGATTTGTAACATACACTGCAAGCAAATGGTTTTTCTCCAGTATGAGAACGAAGGTGAATATCCATTTTCTGTTTTCTTGAAAAAGATTTCTCACAAACTGGGCAATCATATGATTTTTTCCTTGCATGGGAATTAAAATGCTCTTTCATACTGTCTTGATTAGAAAACGATTTCTTGCATATACTGCAAACAAATGGTTTCTCCATTGTGTGAATACGAAGGTGAACTTTCAAGGAATACTTACTAGATAATGCTTTTTTACATACACTACAAGCAAAAGGTTTTTCTCAGAGTCTAAGGAACTAGAATCATGAAACATATTTTCATGCATGTTAACAATAATCAGAATTTTACTAAAATGTCTTCTAAAATATATTTTTCAGGCACTTTTTTTACAAATATTCTCCTTTAAATAATGCAAACGATCTTAAATGGTCAGTTTATGTTATGTATGATTCATCTGTTACAAAACTCTTATTATTATTTTTAAACATTTTCTCTTTTATTCTATGTGCCTGATGACTTCAAATAAAATTTTCACAGTTTATAAACAATCACACAGAATACTTGCAGATATCTCATGCTCTTTAAAATGAAACCAAATCAAAACTAGATTGAATCTAAAATTTTCACTTTAAAATACTTTCTAACTTCTCTAATTCCCAATAAAATTTTACATTTGCAAAAACTTCTTTTAGTAAAGCATATGTCCTTTCTGCGTGAAGACATCAATATGATAATCGATTGAAAGCAAAGCACCAACTTCACAAAATTACTAAAAAAGAATCTGAAAGAACAGAAAAAAAATTACTTTAAAAATTTTATACTTTAAAATGGCTTTTAAAGAAGATTATCAGATTCTTTAATGAAGTAATACCAGAGTTTGCAACCTCCACTTTTTTGGAGTAAAACCCACCCTCCTCAGGGGTTTCTGGGAATATAAAAATACTTTTCTAGGTTCAGATGCATTATAGACACTTTTTTTTTTTTTTTTTTTTTTTTGTCAACAAATTTGGCAAGTTTATGGGACGATGAATGGTTTGGTGTGTTTGCCCTGACTTTAGTGGTAGGGTATGGCAGCTCTAATGTGTTCTTGCACCCTATTGGTGCACATGATTTCTGACATCAGGACCTGTCAGTATTCGAGAAATTTGCATCTTAGCTGTTGTTTTGGTTTACAGTCACCTAGGTCAGGTTGCATTTTTTTATTGTTCTTATCATTTTCTGGGATTTAGTTAATTCAGTTATGCCAGGTGAAAGAAGATGCTTCGTTTTGGAAATTTTTGTTTTGTTCTTATTTTCTGGGATTTAGTTAATTTAGTTATGAACGGTGAAGTTATTTCGGTTCTTACTATTTTTGAAATTGTTAAAAAGTATCAGGATATTCTAAATCAAACAAGATGCTTCGGTTTAGACCATTTTCGTTTTGTTCTTATTTTCTGGGATTTAGTAATTTAATTATGATGGGTGTAGCTATTTCGGTTCTAACTATTTTTGAAATTGTTAAAAAATATCAGGATATTCTTAGGAGTGAGGTGGGTTTTGCATTTCATTCTAAACTTTAAGTGTTATGGAACAACGGTATTTTGATTTGGAGTTTTTTTTCCTTTTTTGGTTAATAAAGAATTATTTCAAAGTTTTTTTAAGGTCGGTTGGAGTGTTGAAGAATGTTTGTGGTGCTACCCTTTCCAATTTTCATCTGCTATTAAATTTATTTTGCATTTCTTTTATTACAAGACTTGTTGATGCCAGGGCCCCCTCACATCTTAGATTTTTTATAATATTAGTGCTTATTAAAATGCTATATATTGTGTTTATTCTATTGATATATATCATAAATTTTATTAATCTGTTATTTATTTTTTAAATACCATAAAAAATGATGATTATTATGCTAATTTTATTTTAATACTGCTTTAAATTGTTAATCTGTTTTTTTTAACTTTAATTTTGTTAATGTGTTTCAAATATACTATGTGCCCACTGCCATGTGTTTTTGGTGATCTTTCAGAAAACGCATGCTGCCGCCATGTTTTTCTACTTGGTGATTTTTCAAAACATGCATTTTTCTGTTGGTCGCTCTCCCTATCCCCCCCAAAAAAAAACAGAAAAAAAAGAGCAGTCTGAACCGTCGTCTATAATGCATTAGTTCCATAAAAATAGTTTAATTTACTAAAATAGCTTTATGTCCTTAAATTTAATCCATGTCCTCTACCAACAAAAAAGCTTATTAAAAATCAATACATAAGTACAACAGGCAGATTCATGTAATATATTTTGCACAATGAAGGACATTTAAAAAATAAACAGAATTTCTGTAAATAAGTCAATCTGAAAAAGTCATTGTTTTTACTTTTATCATTCTATTAAAAAAAAGGAGACTTTTAGCTTGTGAGACTGAAAAACCAGCAAGCCCCGACTTACAGCACGAATTCACAGATTATTGGAAATTAAATGAAGCCTCAAACATGAACAGATGCATCAAAATATATCAATTAGAGTAGAGATGTATTTTACACACTAGGTCTTTTGTCGTCAAATTTGGCAATTTTGTGGGGCAATAGTTGTGTAGCTATGTTTACTATGATATTGGTGGTGGGGCATGGCAGCTCTGATTTGTTATTGCATCACATTAGTGCACAATATAGCTGATGTCAATACTGTCACTATTGGACCATTTTGCATACTGCTCCGGTCAGTTCTTTCAACACAGCAGTCAGCTTGGTAGCAGTTAATTCCATAAAAGTTTTCAAAAAATATAAATTAATTGTACACAATTAATATTATTAACTATACACATAATATATTATTAGTAATAATACACAATTAATATTATTGTGTATCTACTGTTACATTTTGTAGGAAAAATTTAAGTTTAGTAAATAACAATTTCAAAATAACCATGTTTTTTTATATTTTAAAAAATGCCGTTTTCTGATGGTTGCCAAAAAAACATAGCATGCTGGGCCTGGACCAGTATGTTCAATGCAAAAGTTTCTTACCACTAGATTTACAAATGTTGATCATATACCTATTTTTACTGAAATGAGCCAATTTGACTCATACAAGAAAATCGAAATTTTTTGCAAAGAAAATAGTTCTAAATTGAAATGAAATGTTTATTATCAAAAAAATCATGAAGCACATTTTTTTCATATTTGAACTTGACAACTCTTCTGTGCATCAGTACCATGAATTTCTGTCATTGGAATGGAAGTGTTCTAGACTTTTTCTCTATATTTACTTTATACTATACTCTATATTTACTTTATACTATATTTATTTATTTTCATATACATTCTATGAATCAAATTAGCTCACAACCGTGAAAATAGGCATATCACATTTGGTAATACAAAATAAAGGGGTCTGCGAGGAAGAGGAATGAAAGTTTACATATATTTTATTACTTAACTAAAAACCAACATATATTCTTGAAAAGTGAAATTAAAGTTATATGTATATAAAATGATCAAATATAAAGACTCAAATTGGCTCAGTCAGTAAATCTAGTGTTAATTAGTAGCAGGAGGATTCCATGAAAAATTCATATAAGTGTCTTGGCCAGATTCAGCAGCTAGCACTATAAGGAACACCAGTTCTGAACCAAAGTAGGAGGTTTGTAGGAGTTCTCTGTCCAAATTGTTATAAATGTATATCAGCTATAATTTATTATTTTTTTTTTTTTTTTTACAAACTATGATAATTTTTATAAATGAAGCAAAACTGAAGCAAGTATTACAATTAATAAAAAGCCTTATTAAAATTAAAGGCAAATTGAACATGGACAGAGTTGTAAAATTCTGCAATATAGTTAAATTATTGTAATTAAGAAATTTTAATTATATCCCCAAATTGGGACAAATACCTATATTCAGCATAAATTCGAGGAGTTTAAGAAAAACCATCATGAGTTTTTCTGGGCTGAGCCCAATCTGCCAACCCTGGTTAACACATGATAAAATTAAAACTGGGCTTGACTGAACATGAGGGCATCCCTGCCAAATGGGCAATAAAGCACCAAGTATGGCAACTTGTACTATTTACTCCTCTCTTTGCCGTATCGTTTTTTAATTTTTGTTAATTCCAGAGCAGGCTCTCTTTATGCAACTGTTTAATAACATATGAAATACGTCTAATTCTCAATGGGTTATAAAATTGAGAAATTAAATTCATCGGTTGGTTAGACTGCTGTGATTTTACCGAAAATTCAAACCGGTAAAGCTCGTATTCTATCATTTTTGTGAGGATATTGTTTCTAGCTGGTTTACGGTACCATTCTCCAGTAGTTCAATATGTCTAATTATTTTTATGATTTGGATTGATTAATTATATATAAAGCTGAATTACTATTTTGTAATGGGCTTTTAGTTAGTTAGATGTATACTTATAATTTTTTTAAAGTGCTTTCTCATGTTTCATAAATCAAAATTTCAGTCTGAGCCACTGATGTCTAAAACTATAATATATTAACTGTACCTACATTTCCGGGGGAATGAATGGTTGATAAAATTTAAATACTATAAATCAAAAATTTAAAATTTTTAAAAGCACTTGCATTTAATATACTTATATATCTGAGTTTATTTTATCTATTGAGTAATTGATTTATCTGAAAATTAAAATTATTATTTCATAATGATGAACATGTATTTTAAATTGTTCTTTTAAAGTGATATTTTATGTTATCTCTATAACTCTCTCACATGAATCGGATGGTTTGGTGTTTTATTTTTATGACCGGCAGCAGAAATCAGATATTATTTTCTATATCTAACGTGTTTTAGTTTATTTTGCTTATTGATACAATACAAAATTATATGAAATTGAAAATAAAGTTACTATATTAATTGTTACAACATTTACAGGGGATCAAGGGGGGGAAATGTTCGAAAGTATAAATTCCAAATGAATCTTTACATGTAAAAAGAACTAATTTAATATTCTTTAAAAATTTGAGGTATATCTGTGAGATAGTTATTTATTATTTATTATTGGTTTTATATCATATAAAATGAAATTTTAATTGTTTTGTTTCTAAAAATCATGAATTGTTTTATAATTATATAAAAAAAAAAAGAAAAAGGCATTTTAATGTTTCAAAATAACTTCCTTAATTACATTAAATATTCACAAACATCATATGAATATACAATATATATAAGAATTCAAGTATAACTTAAATCTTAATTTACCCCTTTTGTTGGCATTAATTGAACTATTATTATATTTTTCATTTTCCCTAGCTTACTATGAGTATAGCTATTTTATTTCTGTCAAAAATCTGCTCCCGCTCATAACATATCCTTCAGGTTACTTTACATGAAAGGGTTCACACAGTCGGGGCCATTTAAAACTCGCCAGAAAGGGGAAGAGGCACCAGTTCTTTACTAGTACCTTAAAACTGTTATAAGAAGGTACATCTGTGAGCAAATGAACAAACTTTGACTTATGAGTTTTTAAGTATGATGTTATTACAATCTGATTACCTGTGCTGACTCGTCATAGGAAGAAATATCGTCTGCTCTAACATGCTGGTATAATGGTCAACAAAATCTGCAATACTAATAAAGGCAAGTGCTCCCACATTAGAAAAAAATAATAAATATTGTTACGAAATGAGAGCTTAACTTAAAATTAAATACAGAACCGTTTTGAGTAGCATTACTGTATTGAAAGCAAAACTTTTTTTTATATAACTTCCAAAATTGAACTTGTCAAAAAAGATGTATATTAACAGTCAGATATACGATAAATGTATGACATTATAACTTTTTTCTACTATTCATAATTGCTTTTCAGGGAAAAACCCACCTTTTCCTGAAAAATACATTTATATCTATTCTTTGATTGTGTATTACATGGACAAAAAAATCTTTATTTGGTAAAAACTTTTTTAAATTTTAATTCACAGTTTAGAAAGATTTTAAAAATAGAACATCATTTCTACTTTTGTAATTAAAACTATAAATTTTCTACTTTACTTCTTTAACAATGAATTAAATTTAATAACTCCTGCAAATTTTTACACGAGAAACCATAAAGCTAGAAAATCTCTCTTAATTATGCTTCTTAATTATCATTCAGATCATGTTTTTCAAAACTTTTCGCTAAATTGTGAAATTTCACAGCATCATTCTCCTAAAATGTGACACAGATGAAATAAAATTGTTCAAATCCCGTGGTTAGCATTAACTATTCATGGCATTCCATTATGCTAGATAATTCATTATTCATGCTAAAAGAAAAAAAAGAATTTGGTGCAGAACGTTAATTTTTTGATTATAAAGAAGATATGTGCCATGTTGACCATTTATACTTTAATTTTAGGAAGAAAATTACTAAAATAGGAAAAGCAATGGAGAAATAATAAGTTATCAGCAATAAAAATATCGGTTGTATCTAGCGAATAACCAAAGTAATGTGAAGAAGTGCAAAATATAATCGTACCTGGATTAAAGTAGAACATCCACTATAAGCTTAATAAGACTGCGATTAACCAGATTTCCATATTGCAAAAATGGAGCAAAAGAAGAATTCAAAATTAGCAGACAGAAACCCACTTAGGAAATGTTGAGAAAAGAAATGTTGTTGCCAAACTTGGTACTGAAATTCGCTGTTGCCACATAATGAAACTTGTAGTTGGATGGGCTTTTAAATGGACTGTACAAAAATGATCAAGGACGGAATTTACGAACAACACGAACATTTATTAAACAAAAATATGGACTGATTCGGTTGGCAGAAGGCCTGCCATGTTACACAGAGCTTTTAGCGTCTAGGATGCAGTGCCTGGGCTCTGGTGCATCTATCCGATGCTTAACGGCTGTCAAAAAAGTAAATAGGAAGTCAAAATAATCTCACAGGGATATTTTAAAACTATAACAACACATTTATTCACTTTCTAAAAAACTAGCAACATTCGCCGAAGCGAACCAAAACTTAAACTAAAAAGAATAACAATTTACAGCGTTGCCACAAAACTGAATACAAACTGAAAACATTGGAATTTCGATAGTGGCTTCAACATAGTTCATTATTTCTGCGCAAGGGGTTTTCGCAACATACTCCCCCCTTTTGAGTCGACTCTGGATGATTCAAAACCTCAGCAGCATTATGAAGGTTCAGTCTATGAGGGTTCCTAATTATTCGTCCAGTTCGGGTAATATGAGGCAAGCGAGTAGAAGACAGTGACTTCACAAGCTCAGAATTGCCTTCTTTCGGATGTACTGTAGGAACTTTCTTCGTAACAGGCAAGATGCATTCTGAATTATCGTTAGATGACAATTCAAGAGGGTAGATTCTTTGGATGGGTCTTGTTAAGACACCATTTGGAGTCTTCAGTTTAACTGTTCGCACTTTATTATCTTTGCCGGGTATTAATTGTATAACTCTGGCAAGTGGCCAATTCAAACGTTTCTTGCAGTCGTCTCCGACAAACACTATTTCTCCTAGCTTTATGCTAGGATTAACGCCTTTATGACTTTGTCTTTGAATCAGTTGACTGTGGTACCCTCTTCGGAAACGTTTTCTCAACTCTTCTAAGAGTTTCATTCGATATCTTATTCTTTTACGACAGTGTTTAGCATCAATTTGGTCAACATCATATACTCTTGATTCGAATTTTTCAAGTAAAAACGAGGCTGGTGTAAGCGAACTTAAGTCGTCGGTGTCTTCAGACACGTACGTTAATGGTCGAGAGTTTATAACACATTCGCAGTCACATAAAATTTTGTTCAGCTCTTCGTAAGTCAATACAGCTCTTCCTAGAGTCCGTTTAAGAAGCTCCTTCATCGTGCGAACTAACCTCTCCCACCAGGCGGCCGTAAGAGGATTAAACTTCCAGGAGATTCTATTCAATTCGGCTTCATCCTGAACTCTGGTCCAGTCAATTTCACATAAGCTGTTATATGCACCTTTAAAATTTGTTCCATTGTCCGAGTAGATTATCCTTGGGCGGCCTCTTCTAGCAACAAAACGTTGGAATGCTAGCAGGAAAGCATCAGTGCTCAAGGAGGTCACCAGTTCCAAGTGCATAGCTCGGTAAATCGCACAGGTAAACAAAACTATCCATGTTTTATCTCCCCGTTTGATGTACAGGGGTCCAGCCAGGTCAATGCCAATCACCTCAAAAACGGAGGCGTCTTTGACCCTATCAGAAGGCAAAGAAACTGGATCTGAAACTAGAGACTTGGTTTTGTACCGTTTACACTTGATACAATTACTTACAATACTTCGCACAGTTCTTCTTCTTCCAACAATCCAATACTTTTCTCGTAAAATGCTCAAAAGGATCTGAGTACCAGCATGACAATTTAACCCCTTCTTGGTCGGCGTCGCATCTCATACGTTCGGCGTTTTTGTGCCCGTATTGTCGGCGTTGCATGCCATGCGACGAAAAGAAAAATTGCATATTGAGATTGAATTCGCCGCTATTTACACTTCTTTTATAAATCCCGGGATTATTCATGATATTTTTGATATTCATAACCAACAGTTTTATGACAAAATAAGCAAAAAAAATAATCTGTAATAAAATATTTCAGTTTTTGATAAATGTGATTTTTATGCTCTGATACCCAAGACTGATTGTAAATCTGTTTTAACGGTAAGGTTGGAAAACTATTTTCTAAAATATTTTTTACCTAATTTTAATAATTATTTTATGTAGATATTTATCTTAAACACCTTAAAGCAATAGAGTTAATAAATATGTTATTACAGTGTATTTTTTAAAGATAAAACGTGGGTGCATTGCGGTGAAAACTGCAGATCAGTGGACAGGATATCACATATTTCACCCCCAATAAGTCAAGCAAAAAACTGCTTGCTGACAAAAATATTTTGCATTTTCGAAATTAGGATAGAACATAGATTAATTTTCAGCAATAAAAAAAAATGCTTTTTTTGGGCCGGAAATTTGAAAAAAAAAATCCGACCAATAAGGGGTTAACCCATGATAATGCTCAATCAATCGTTTAGTGAAAATACACTTATTCGGTAACAATATCGGAGATACAAAAGAAGACTTATCAATACGCTCCGTGATTCGAGTTTTCACTCTTATAACTCCATCTTCATCTTTGAAAGTATTACATATAGGATTACAAGTCTTTGGAAAATATGATGATTGCACGTGCTTAATTAAAAATTTCTCTGCACTTTCCTTTTCATGCAAAGAAAGCCTTCCAAATTTTCTTTCGCTGGACTTTTTTCTCACGTTAATAACAAAACGCAGAACCCATGCTGTTAGTCTAACGATAGATACGAACCGGGAAAATTTCACCGCATACCATGGAAGTGCTTCAGCTTCTAAGTTTAAGTTACTCAAATTCACTTTACGTCTTTCAAGTTCAACTCCTTTCTCGCAAAATATTTTATTACACGGCCAGTCTTCAGCATTCGCACACAACCATTGGGATTTAACCAACTCTTTTGGTGTACATCCTCGGGAAACAAGATCAGCAGGATTCTGGTCTCCTGGAACGTGTCTCCAGTCTTCTGGAGAAGTTAACTTGCGAATCTCTCTGACACGGTTAGACACAAATACGGACCACTTTCCATGCTCTCTAATCTTCCAAAGGGCAGTCATGGAATCGTTCCAGAACGTTAGATTCATATTAGGTAAATCAAATGCCAATTTAATTGAATGAGCTAATCTCGCTCCTATGCAACAGGCCATAAGCTCCAACTTTGGTATAGACATCTCATTGGCGCGACTCTTGATTTTGCTCTTACGATTTGAACTTTAACTTCATAGGAGTCTAATATCGATCTCATGAAAATACAGGCTCCGTATGATTTTTTACTGGCATCAACGAAAATATGCAATTCAGAAGTGACATTGGCATACAAATGCCTAGGAATTCGTACTTCATTAAAAAAAGTAATTTCTTTTAACCAGTTAGAAAATTCTTTTTGCAAGTTAAAGGGTAAAATACTATCCCATGGTATTTTGCTCTTCCAAGCTTCCTGCAATAACAACTTAGGTAACAAAGTAGCAGGACTTAACACACCAAGAGGGTCAAAATTCGTTGAACAATAGATAGAACAGTTCTTTTAGTTTGATCTCGGTCAAGATCTATTTTCGTCGGCAAATTACATCTTAAGGTATCTTGATCTAGATTCCAAATCATTCCCAAAAGAGAAGTATCTCCAGTAGAATTAGAAAGGTAATTACTGCTAATGTTACCTTCCCATCCTCGTAAATTAAAACATGTATTTTTCATTAATTTTTGAGTTTGGGAAACAAAATGAGCTAACTCTTTCAAACTAGATACTCCGGTTACGCAGTTGTCGACATAAAAAGAATTCTTAAGCTTGGGAACTATGTCATGATATTCTTCAGACGCATTTTCAAACAAATGATACAATGATGCCATTAAAAGAAACGGACTGGAGGTGACGCCGAACACTACTCTACAATGTCTATAAATACTAAAGTTCTCGGTTTCAGAAGGAAAAAAGAATCGTAAAAAATCTCTGTGATCCGGGGAAATGTTCAGCTGCAAAAAGGCTTTTTCTACATCTGCAGAGAGACCAATCTTATATAATCTAAATCTATCGATAATATCCGGAATTAATTCAATTAAGTTCGGCCCTTTAATTAAACAGTCGTTTAAGGAAGGTCCATTACCGTCTTTGGCAGAAGCGTCAAACACCGGTCTGATTTTTGAAGTGTGACTTGCTTCTTTAATCATAGGTCTATGTGGTAAGTAATGCTTACCTAAATCTATTTCCTCATCTGGTACCTTTTCGATAATTTTCAACCTTTCCCATTCCTTAAACACTTCAATATAATCTTTTAAATAGTTTCCTTTTGCCGCACGTTTGCACATATTTCTATGCCTTTTCATGGCTATTTTTTATTGTTTGATAGCAGGGTATCACACTTAAAAGGCAATAACAACTCATACCTTCCGTTTGGAAGAATAGTTAAATTATCTTGAAATTGCTTGACAGTATCAGAAAAAATTAACTTCTTTTTAGAATTTTCCCATGGATCTGTTATACCAATAATATCAAGATCCCACAAATAATTAGCATCAATATTCATAGAATGCAATGTAATACTAGAAATATTACAATTACTCTCAATTGTATCTGTTTCATATATAACTTCACATTTATAAGGCATGTTTTCCATTCCCATTAAAGTGAAACCTAATTCTGTTTCCAAAACAACTAAACCAGAACTCAATTTAACAGAATTTCCAGTCATTATTAATCCAGCAACGTTAGCTCCTAAAAGTAAATCAATTTCTTCATCTGGGTGATTCAAATCTGGTATCACTAAGTTGTTTTCCTCTAACTCTTTCAACGTTAAAGCTGTTCTAGCTTTTGGGACAAATCCACAAATTTTATCTTCTGATAAAACATCAACATTAACGGAAAATGTATTTTGCAAATCAACAATTTTGATTTCGTATACTTGATGTACACAGGGCTCAGATTTTCTCCCCCCAAATAGGCTATGAACAAGATTTTGTTTTCGTTTTGGTTTTAGCTTAAGTCTACTAATAACTCTGTTGCTTAAATAGGAGAGTTGAGACCCAGTGTCTACAAGAGCTCTAATCTTTAACTCATTTCTTCGGCTCTTAATCTTAACAATTAAAGTCATCAAAAGAACTGGTTCAACACTACAACTGTCAGTTAAAATTTTAGTTGTGTCAACTTCTGTTTTACTTTCGTTTGTGCTTGTTTCTCGGTCAGGACACATCAAAATAAAATGATTTCGATTACATTGCATACACTTTATTCGAAATTTGCAAGTTCTAGAAGTGTGTCCCACCCGCAAACAAGAAAAACAAGCACCTTTTTTAGACAAAAGTTTCTTTTTATCTTCAATATTTAACTTTCTAGCCATATAGCAATCTTGACTGGGATGCTTCTTATCACAAAAGAGACAATTTAAATTTCTCTTACCTGGGTTTTCAGGAGTATTTGTGCTTACCAAGGCTGCAGCAGAAGATATTTCATGAGCACGTTCATTAAAAGCGTCTTTCGATTTCTTGTGATGGTTAGCTCCAAACCCGGTACGAGCGAGCACAACCATTTCTTCCCCCATTACTTCTTGTTTCAAGAAGTCCATTAAATTTTCGAGAGTTCGATCATCGGATGTAACAGAATCAGTTCCTTTATTTCGGCTTCTTTCCCAGGCAACAAGTATATCTTCCGGAAGACAGGATTCCACAAGAGGTGTAAGAAAGTCTTCGTATTTTTCTTGAGTTCTACCTAGGCTATCTAAGGCGTGGAGCTTTCTTTCAAACTCATCATATAAAATTGGAAGTTCCACTTTCGCTCGTTCACTAACTGCATTTTTCATAACCATCGTTAAGAGCTCTCGTACATAAATTTGGACAAGTAAGTCCTCACGGCCGAAACGTTCTCTCAGCTGAGAGACAGCTTTAGAATAATTTGCAGCTGTAGCGGGAAAACTTTCTAAAAGTCTGGCTGATTTCGATTTCAGTATAACAGACTGCAACAAGTACTGGAATTTGTCTTCGTCAGGTAAGCTTTCATCGAGGTGAATCTTCTCGAACTGACCCCAAAAAGCTAAAAATTCTTTTGGATCACCGTTAAATTTCTTGAGTTCAATTTCAGGAAGTTTGAACTTCCGTCTCTCAACCTCTTTCGGCAGTGAAGAATTGTACAGCATACTTCCCAAAATAGCAGAAACTGCATGAAATTTGTCTCTATACTCTTCAGCTGCTTCAAAATCCTCTGAAAACAATTTATCGGAGTTTTCGATTTGCAAAATTTTGTTAGATATTTCTTCTTGGCAAGCAGTCAAGCGTTCAAATTTATCCTGTAGTTGATTTTTCAAAATCAAAAGTTCTTTTAAGTCCGGAGTTTTCTTCAAAAGCAACTCCTCAATTTTATTAACACAAGTCGTGAATGATATTCTAAAACCTTTTCGTTTCGCTTTTAAAGCATCCATTTTCAAATTCTTCCTAAAAATCAACCGCTAACTTTTGCCCCACGTTGGGCGCCAAATTAAATATGTTGTATCTCGTAACACATTTATAAAACTAAATATTAATTGGGCTCTGGTGCATCTATCCGATGCTTAACGGCTGTCAGAAAAGTAAATAGGAAGTCAAAATAATCTCACAGGGATATTTTAAAAATATAATAACACATTTATTAACTTTCTAAAAAACTAGCAACATTCGCCGAAGCGAACCAAAACTTAAAACTAAAAAGAATAATAATTTACAGCGTTGCCACAAAACTGAATACAAACTGAAAACATTGGAATTTCGATAGTGGCTTCAACATAGTTTGTTATTTCTGCCCGAGGGGTTTTCGCAACAAGTAGTGTAGTTCAGGAAAAACAGCTTTTTAAATTATATACATTTAATTACACTATTTACAGGAAATTAATAAAATGCATTGACACAGCGAACAGCATCGCTCACATTCACCATATCTTTGGAATGATCTTTTTTGTTGCCAGATTCAACAGATACATTTTACATTTGCCAGGTGCAACAATAAATAAATGAGTGGCTTGACGCTAGCACCGCCCCACTGTCATGTATGCCAGGTAGACCGAGAGACGATACGATTCGTTTTACACACACGCAAAGAACATTTATTAGCATTAAGATACACAGGCACGAACGAGCATAATAACAACTACCGAACATATACAATACGAAACTCCGGAACCCAAACAAGCATCACACAGCTTGGAAGGTTCTCTCATCTGGCTGTTGCCAGATACATAACAGTTCCTCCCCGACAAAATATAGAGTCACAGGTCGAGTCTCTTTGGAGGTCTTCTGATTCGGTTTGAGCGTCGGAGTGGCACATCAGTTTTCGGCTTTCCGGAAACGTCTGGTACAGGCTTAGGTGGTATATCATCACTTGGAGTGGCAGGTACAGGTACATCTTTAGGTCCAGGGACAACTTCAGGTACAGGGGCAGGCGGTTCCGATTCAGCAACATCATCGGATACTGGCTCATCTGGAAAATTCAATTCTTTATCGTAAATTGGAATTTCAGTAGCAGATTGGGATAATTCAATCGACTTCCCACATTTCCTTATTTGATCTACGTGTCTCTTCCAAATTTCATTTCCAACTTGTATGCTATAACTCAAAGTTCCATCTCGGTTTATAATTGTTCCAATTTCCCATTTGTTAGGTCCGGAATACTTTCTTACGGCTACTTTCTCCCCTTCCTGAAACTCACGCAAGATAGATTCTGTGTCAAGTCTCGAATTCTGTTTCTGCACAACTTTGTCTCTCAAATTTGTTTTAAAAAAATCAAGCCTAGTGCGAATACATCTCTTCAAAAACAAGGCACTCGGAGTTTCTCCCGTAAGAGAATGTGGAGTTATTCTATACTGTAATAAAAATCAATCTTTGTAATTTCACATTTAGATCTCCAGAATCACCTCTACTCGATTTCAACGAAGCTTTGAATAACGGCACTATTCTTCCTGCCTGTCCGTTCGTAGCAGGATGGTATGGTACTGAAGTTATATGTTTAATATTATTCACTTTCAAAAAATGTCGAAATTCGTAACTAGTA
Organism: Pardosa pseudoannulata; assembly: GCA_032207245.1. NCBI lineage: Eukaryota > Metazoa > Arthropoda > Arachnida > Araneae > Lycosidae > Pardosa > Pardosa pseudoannulata. Next base: position 2,652,220 of record CM063499.1, on the reverse strand, counting down.
AAACTTGCGTCGTTATCACTAACCAAAGTTAAGGGAATTCCATAATGAGCAAAAGGAATAAGAAGATAATGAATTGTAAAACTAGCTGTAATATTTTTCATCGGAATGACTTCTATCCACTTCGAATATGCATCAGAGACTACAAAAAACATTTTCCCCATAAAAGGACCAGCGTAGTCAACGTGTATCCTTTGCCAAGGTCCATTTGGCCATTCCCATGGATGTCGATTTATCTTTGCTGGTTCGTTCCTCGTTGCGATACAATCTGAACAGTTCTGAACAAAATTGGCTATACTGGCATCAATACCTTGCCAATAGCAGTAGCTTCTAGCTATGGCCTTCATTTTGACAATTCCAGGATGTCCAACATGAAGTTCTTCCAAAACTTGATTCTGGTACTTTTCAGGAATGCATACTCTATGACCATACATTATGTAACCATTTTGCAATGAAAATTCAGATTCTCTACCTTTCCATGGCACAGGTAATTCAGTTCCAGATTTTAAACTTTCATACAGTTCGAACAATTTCCTATCAGTTTTAGTAGCTCTAGCTATGTCAGTTGCTGTAACAGGCATTAATTCAATTTGCGAAATATTTGTCACGTCTGCTTCAGTCAAGTACTCACAGTCCTTGTCAACTGCTAGTGGTAACCGTGAAAGTGCATCGGCATTGCCATGATTTTTAGTGTTTCGATACTTGATTGTATAACTGAATGCTTGGAGAAAAAGTGCATAATGAACCATTCGTGTTGCTGATAGACATGGTAAACTACGATTAGGTTCGAAAATTGATACTAGGGGTTTATGATCGGTTACGAGATCAAAATGTCGACCAAATAAATATTGATAAAATCTCTTTACTCCCCATACGATACTCAATGCTTCCTTGTCTATCTGCGAATAATTACGTTCCGTTTTAGTCAATGACCTTGATGCAAACTTTGCTGGTTTTTCTGAACCATCTGGCATAATGTGACTTAAAACTGCTTCTATTCCAACTGGTGATGCATCAGTTTGTAATACAAGAGGTAACTTAGGATCATAATGGCATAAAATTCGGTCTGAAGCAATTTCTTGTTTCAATGCCTTGAAAGCTTTTTCACTTTCTGCAGTCCACAAAAATTTAGTACCTTTCTGCAGTAAATTATTGAAAGGAGCGACACAAGTAGATAAGTTGGGAATAAATTTTCCGTAGTATTTGACTAAACCCAAAAAGATAACAAAATCAGATACAGTTTTTGGAACTGGTACATTCGTAATTGCATCGATTTTTTCTTGTGTTTTGTGGAGGCCGAATTTATCAACTGTATGACCACAATAATTCACAGATTTCTTAAAAAATTCACTTTTCCGCTTATTTACTCTGAGACCATATTCTTCTAGTCTCTGTGGTACTAATTCTAACCTTTCAAAATGCTCTTGATCATTTCTCCCCGTTACGGTAATATCGTCTAAAAATACGTGTACCCCCGCGATGCCTGATAAAACTTGTTCAATGGCTCTCTGCCACACTGCCGGAGCTAAGGCTATACCATAATTCATTCTCTTGTAACGGAACAAACCCTTGTGAGTATTGATCGTCAATAGATGTCGGTCCTGCTCATCAACTAACATTTGAAGGTATGCCTCAGATAAGTCGATTTTAGTAAAGAACTCCCCTCCTGACAGTTCAGCAAAAATGTCCTCGATACGGGGTAAAGGATACTGCTCAATTTTTAGTCCCGGGTTGATAGTCACCTTATAATCACCACAGATTCGTAGGTTTCCATTCTGTTTGATAACAGGAACAATTGGTGTAGCCCAATCACTATATGTCACCGGCTCAATGATGTCTTCTGCAACTAACCTATTAAGTTCAGTTTCTATTCTTTCTTTTAAAGCAAATGGTACTGGTCGAGGTTTAAAAAATACCGGTTTGTAATTAGGTTTCATTTGAAGACGGCAACAAAACTTTTCCAGTTTCCCGATACCCAGATAAAAAATTTTCTCATACTTTTGAAGCAAGATATTTAATTTATTGGTTCGAGAATTACAATTTTCAAACCGAACTGCTTTAATTGAGCTCCAGTCTGATTGGAAATTTCTCAACCATTCACAACCAAAAACTGCATTTACTTTTGCATGTACCAAATAAATAGTTTCTGTATTAATTTAATCTTTGTATTGAATTTGCACCACTGCATGGCCAGCTGATGTTATCATAGAATTATCGAAATTCCTAAGCGATAATTTGGTAGGCTTAATGGCTACATCCGGACAAAGTTTCTTAAATTCATTCACATTCATACAACTAATAGCAGCTCCAGTACCTAATTCAAATAAACATTTATTCCCTTCAACAAAAATTTCTAATAAAATCTTATCCCTTGCATGTCGTGGTAATTTAACGCTATTAACTGGTACAGTTTCAGAACAAGATTCTATTTGTTTAACTATTTCGTTACGTTTTGAGCGGCAGACTTTTGCCAAATGCCCGTTCTTTAAGTAATTCCTACACTGAGTGTTCTTGTGCTTACATTCGTGAGCTAAATGTTGAGTACTATCACATCTGTAACATTTCCGAGATTTATCAAACTTCTTTGTAGGTCAGATTTCTTAAATTTAGAAAAATCTTTTTTGATAGTTTTATCTTGCGAACTATGTAATTTTTTTATCGATACCATTTGATTCTGAATTTCACACACATCTCTCTGAGCAGATTCCATTGCAAATGCAATGCTCTTAGCTTTTTCGTATGTTAACTTATCCTCTGCTAACAGTTTTTTCTGTATATTTTCGTTTTTGAGACCCATCACCAATTTATCACGAAGCATCGTACTTAAATTGTTCCCAAAGTTACAGTGTATCGACAGTTTTTGTAATTCGGCACAATAATTTGCAATGGACTCACCTTGAAATTGCTTCCTCTTGTAGAAACGAAACCGTTCTGTCATCTCTAGTGGCTTAGGATTCAAATGTTCCGAAAGTAATTTTACGAGATCTTGATAAGTCAATTCAGAAGGAATGTTCGGAGTGGCCAGATTCTTTAACAATTTATACGTTGTTGCTCCCATAAGGCTTAAAATAGCAGGGACTTTCATTTTATCTTCGATCCCATTAACAACGAAGTAAGATTCTAAACGTTCCACATAACTGGACCAGTCTTCCACAGCGTATCATAAGATTCAAAATTAATGTTCATTCTCGTCGCCATTTCTTTTGTCATGTATGCCAGGTAGACTGAGAGACGATACGATTCGTTTTACATACACGCAAAGAACATTTATTAGCATTAAGCTACACAGGCACGAACGAGCATAACAACAACTACACCGACATGTACAAAAACGAAACTACGGAAGTCAAACAAGCGTCGCACACCTTGGAAGGTTCTCTAATCTGGCTGTTGCCAGATACATAACAGAAGAGATCCAGACTATTTATCGTTGTATCTTGAATTTTTAAATGAGTATCTAAATCTTGGCCACTTGAGACAGGTGGTAGAGGATAAGGAACCGGAAGTTACTTATTATACAACACACCACGGTGTATATTGCCCCGAAAAATCGACTACTAAATTGCGTGTAGTTTTTAATTGTTCTGCAAAAACAACAAATGGCCTTTCATTAAATTCGATACAATATAATGAAGGAGTTATTCAACGGGACTTGTATTCCATCATGATAAATTTCAGAACTTATTCAGTGGCTTTCACAGCTGATGTGAAACAGATGTATCGCATGATACTGATAGATCCTAGTCAACATTGCCTTCAGAGAATTTTATGGAGTGATAATCCAAATGAGACCCCGAAGACTTACGAATTGTTTACCGTAACATATGGAACGGTATGTGCACCCTATCTCGCTATGAGGACATTGATGCAGCTTGCAGCTGACGAACAAAACAATTATCCTCTTGCAGCTGCAGTATTAAGAGACAATTTCTACATGGATGATGTCTTATGTGGTGCCCCTAACCTTGAAGAAGCCAAAGAACTACAGCGTCAACTTATAGAGATTATGTTGAGAGCCGGTATGCATATGCATAAATGGTATGCAAATAACTCAGAACTATCACCGGAATCAGAAAGGAAATATTGCTTTGAGAATCAACCGGTAACAAAAACATTGGGGGTTTCCTGGAACCCATTGAAAGATTGTTTCAACTTTACGGTCAAAATTGAATTTAGTACTTACACCAAACGATACGTACTATCCACAATAGCCAGGCTCTTCGATCCTCTTGGTTTGCTTGGTCCAATTATTGCCAAAGCAAAAATTTTCATGCAGAGACTTTGGAGTTTAAAACTAGATTGGAATGATCCGCTGCCTGCTCCAGAATATCATGAGTGGAACCAATTCCTTAAGTCATTAGAAAGTATAAATAACATGGACGTTGAGAGACCTATAATAACCGAGCAAGCTACCATGATTGAGATCCATAGATTCTGCGACGCTTCGGAGATGCTACGGAGCAGTAATTTACTGTAAATCCACGAGTCCGTTCGAAAGGGCACTGGTAAAACTAATTACCAGCAAATCCAGAGTTTCTCCTGTTAAAAGTCTGACCATACCGAGGCTTGAGCTCTGCGCAGCCGTATTGCTGTCTCGACTGATGAGAAAGGTTCTTACTGCTTTAAAAGTGACAATAACACAAGTATACCTTTGGAGTGACTCCATGATAGTACTTTCATGGATACAAAAGGAACCCTTTGTTCTTAAAACTTTTGTCCAAAACAGAGTAGCAGCTATTCATGAACTGACAGATGTGTCACAATGGCATCACGTACCATCCAAAGACAACCCCGCTGATCTAATTTCCAGAGGAGCGAACCCGCAAGATTTGACTGAGTGTTCAATTTGGTGGTCCGGTCCTCAATTTTTGGCAACAAATAACTATCCTGATAAACCAATTCCAGAGACTGTGATAAAGGATGACTTTTCTTCAGAACTGAAAGTTACTAAAACCGAAGCTAGTGCTAGTTATAGTATTACTACGGACATCTTTGTGAACAATTTGTTAAATATTAGTAACAATTATATTAAGATTATTCGAATTCTGAGTTTTGTTTTCAGATTCATCAGCAACTGTAGGAGAAACAGTCGCAAGAGCGGTCCATTAAGAGTTGAAGACTTAAAGGAGGCTGAAATCAAGTTGGTAATATTGGTACAAAACCTAAGTTTCCAGGAGGAACTAAGTACCATTAAAAAGGTCAAACAGATTTCAAAGGCAAGTCCAATATGTAGTTTAAATCCCTTTGTGGATAAAAAGGGTGTTTTAAGAGTAGGAGGTAGGTTGAGCAATAGCAACTTAACCTTTGAGAAAAAGTATCCAATCTTGCTACCTGCCAAACATAAATTAACAGAATTGATTGTTAGTCACTATCATACAAAGTATTTGCATTCGGGTCCCCAAGCTTTACTGCATCAAATTAGACAGCAGTTTTGGATAATTAATGGGAGAAATATATGTAGAAAAATTGCACATAACTGCGTTATCTGTTTTAAGGCAAAGCCGCGGGTAATGAATCAATTAATGGGAGAATTACCCGAAAAAAGAGTTAGAAAAACCTTTCCCTTTAACGTCACTGGCGCAGATTTTTGCGGCCCTTTCTTTATCAAATATAGGGGTCAGAGGAAAGGTATCTATCACAAAATTTACGTTTGCATATTTATATGCTTCGTGCCGAAAGCAATGCATTTAGAGGTAGTGTCAGATATGACTTCAGCCTCGTTTATTGCTACGTTAAAAAGGTTCATATTTTAGGCGAGGTAAATGCGCTAAATTATTTACCGACAACGCGAAGAATTTTGTAGGCACGAATGCTGAACTTAAGAAGTGGCAGAGGTTAATAAATCAACCAGATGAGACTCTTGCAGGATTCATGCCATCCGAAGGAATCTAGTGGAAGTTCCTTCCTCCCAGGAGCCCGAATTTTGGAGGCATTTGGGAAGCAGGCGTTAAATCCATTAAATACTACTTGAAGTGAGTAGTGGGTAATACAAGGTTGACTTACGAGGAATTCCTGACTGTGTTAATTCAAGTGGAAGGAATGTTAAATTCTCCACAGCTTGTTCCTTTATCTGCTGACATGGATGATCTTAATGTTTTGACCCCTTCTCATATTTTAACTGGTCGCCCCATTACATCCATAGATGAACCCGATTTAACTATTATAGGTGAAAATAGGCTTAATCATTGGCAGAGATTGACAAAAATGACACAGACAATTTGGAAAAGATGGAGTTCAGATTACTTGAGTAATTTGCAGCAGAGGAACAAATTGAAATTTGATAAAACCAATGTAAAGGTAGGAGACTTAGTAGTTGTTAAAGAGGATAATCTTCCACCCTGTCAATGGACTTTAGGCAGAATATGTAATGTTTATCCAGGTAAGGACAATAAAGTTCGAGTAGTGGAAGTTAAAACTGCCTTGCGCAAATATAAACGCCCAATCTCGAAGTTATGCCTCTTACCTATAAATGCATAATTAAGATTGTTTGTTTAAATATTGTGAATTATTTTAATGATTTTTTTATGTGTTGGTATAATGTAATATTAGAACCGTGTTTTTTTGTTTGTTTTATGATTGTACTCTTGTGTAATTAATTATGTTTTGAATGTTTAAAAAACATGTCAAGGCGTGGCGGGATGTTCTGAGTTGGCATGTTGCCAAGATTTCTATTCATTGTAAGCCCGCTTTTGTTGTGTGAACAGAGAGAGAAATGTGTTCAACGAACGAGTATCTTGTCTTTTGAGTTTGAGAATAAATTTACTTTACAATCCACTAAATATTTTTTATTTATTGAGTAATTGAAGAGCTATCGTTCGTACATCTACGTAAGTTCTTTTTTAGATTGAAGAATAACCAAAAGTCACACATACCTAGATCAGGCGAATACGGTGGATGTTCTATCAATTTAATTTGTTTAAGAAACTCAACTGTTAATCCGGCTGTATGGGAAGATGCATTGTCATGGTGAAGCATTAGTCCCCTAACATTCACTTCTTGTAGAATTTGTGAAAGATATTGAGTGGTATACCAGTTTGCTGTTACTGTCTTCTGTCCTTCCAACTTGATGGCTTTGACCAATCCAGTACTTCTGAAGAAAACGGCATACATCACTTTTTTTCAGTGCGCGTTGTCTTTTCACCATTGTCGGCATGGGATCATCTTCAAAGACCCATACTTTGCTTTCTTGACGTGTTGGAACGTCAAAAAACGGTATGTACGTTTCATCACCCGTTACAATTTTAGAAATGATGCGGTGGCCACCATCATTTAGCAATTTAAGAGTTTCTTTACTGATTCTGACACGCTCCCCATTTTGGTGCTCAGTTAGATTATGGGAAACCTAACGGCAAACTACATTTTTCATATGTAATTCTTCATTAATAATTTTGTGTATGGCTGCGGATCCAATGTTAAGTTCCTTCTGTATAATTTGATAGGTACAGCGATTATCCAAACATTCACTTCTTGTAGAATTTGTGAAAGATATTGAGTGGTATACCAGTTTGCTGTTACTGTCTTCTGTCATTCCAACTTGATGGCTTTGACCAATCCCGTACTTTGAAGAAAACGGCATACATCACTTTTTTCAGTGCGCTTTGTCTTTTCACCATTGTCGGCATGGGACCATCTTCAAAGACCCATACTTTGCTTTCTTGACGTGTTGGAACGTCAAAAAACGATATGTACGTTTCATCACCCGTTACAATTTTAGAAATGATGTCCACTATCGTTTAGCAATTGAAGAGTTTCTTTACTGATTCTGACAAGCTCCCCATTTTGGAGCTCAGTTAGACTATTGGGAACCAAACGGCAAACTACTTTTTTCATATGTAATTCTTTATTAATAATTTTGTGTATGGCTGCGGATCCAATGTTAAGTTCCTTCTGTATAATTTGATAGGTACAGCGATTATCCCCCATTAACATTTTCGTATGGCAGACACATTATTTCATAATATGTTTTGCAATTAAAATACTGAACTTCCTAATAAGGTAAAGAGACTATGATATTTTTTCATTCAAATGTTTATTTTTCTGTTCGAGTATATCAAGTAGAAAAGTTAAATCAGTGACTGAATTAGAATCTGCCTTCACCCCGTTTTAAAAAAATTATTAAATGTTAGTTTGAAGATGTAGTTACTGACTATATCAATTATAGATCTGGGTTCCCTGTGTGAAATCCTAATTTAACCATGCTTTTCTTCAAAAAGAATACAAATTGTTATAGGGAACCGCAACCCTATATCTTCAGTACCATGTTACAAGCAAAAAGTACTCTTGAAAATCTTGTGTATTGTTTTCTATAATCTGCTTTGCTTATTTTTGTCCATATTGAATATATACAATTTGCCAACTTTCCCACTAACAAAAAAAAAAAAAAAAAAATCTATCGAAAGTAACATTCTTAATAGTAGAACTTCAAAAATTTTTGCCACTATTACTTGTTGTGTATTGTTTTCTATAATCTGCTTTGCTTATTTTTGTCCATATTGAATATATACAATTTGCCAACTTTCCCACTAACAAAAAAAAAAAAAAAAAAATCTATCGAAAGTAACATTCTTAATAGTAGAACTTCAAAAATTTTTGCCACTATTACTTGTTACTCGTCTATTATGTGAATTTGTAAAATACCAAAAAGCTAAATTCAGCAGGAGACTGCGTGAGCCACTCTGCGTAAACAGACATTTAGTTATATTTACAGTTATCTACAAATTACACTTTTCCAGGGGTTTTATTACAGATTACAAGGGATGAAAATTTCAGCAAACATTTATGAAATCTAAAGGGGAAATTTTTCAAACATTCATGTATAGATTAAAGTCTATTACTTAGTTTACATTTTCTTTCTGTGTTATTTCTCATTTCTTTTACAGGCTAGAGCTATAACAGAGTACAAAATTTACATGCAAAGGCTATGTGTCCCTCAGCGTTATACTGTATTATCTGCTCTAAGGCAGGGGTATCACCAGAAACATCCGACTCATTGTTGTTCAATTCATGCAAATTAACATGAGTCAGAAGTAGCCGCATTTCAGTGGGAAACAACTAAAAATTTTTTGGACAATGTACGTCCAGAAATATATACAGCCTTACTTTATTCCTGCTGCCTGGGCTTGCCTAACGTTGTATAGTGAGTTGGACAAGTTAGGGCGAGACGTCCTATATTATGATACAGATTTGATTATGTACTCGAACAACAGATCTAATGACCTACTCCAGGGAATTTTTTACAGGAATTCACAGATGAGTTAGATGGGGACATCATCAAGATGTTTGTTTCTGGTAAGATACTTTTTAATAAATTTTTTACAGTAATTATTTTGTTTGATCTGAACTTTACATTTACATTGTTTTTTATGTACACACATTTGAGTCCCTAAAAATTATGTATATGAAATGGCAACTGGGAAGACTAATTGCAAAGTACGAGGGTTTACTCTGAACTTTCGCAATTCCCAGTTGCTGAATTTTCAGATATTTTTTTCAATACTTGTTGAAAGAAGGAAATAGGCCTTCAGGGGAACCTGCCTTATTCAGCTTTATATATATATATATTATATTTTAAAAAGAGGGTATTCTACCTCATGTGTGGACTAAGAAATGAGTGCACTTTTTTACCCTTGGTAAATTATCTCATTCTATATAAATATCGTGTTTTTTAAACATTTTCGTCAGTTATCATGGCCCAGTTGCTGAATTTTCAGATATTTTTTTCAATACTTGTTGAAAGAAGGAAATAGGCCTCCAGGGGAACCTGCCTTATTTAGCTATATATATATATATTTTAAAAAGGGGGTATTCTACCTCATGTGTGGACTAAGAAATGAGTGCACTTTTTTACCCTTGGTAAATTATCTCATTCTATATAAATATCGTGTTTTTTAAACATTTTCGTCAGTTATCATGGCACTACGTAGGCTGAAACACCCCTCAAGTGTTTTAATCGCTGGTCCAACGGTCTCAGGTAAGACAGCATTTGTAAAGAATCTCATAGAGTGCAGGATGTTCGAACCCATGCCTCTAATCATCCTATATTATTATGGTGTCTAATAATCTTAAATAAATACATTAACACCATCCATTAACTAATATATAAACTAAAATCACTTCTATCCAGTTGTATATGAGGGATAACTTTCTGTCTTTTCTATTTATGGTTACTTTAACAGTAAATGATCATGTTAGTAACCATAACCCAGTTGGCACCATTCTAATATTGTTTTATTTATATTATCGATAATTTAAAAAATAAATTTTTTTGTTTCTTTTTTTAACTTTCCTACTTTTTGTTATTCAAGTTTTGCCATTATCAACTTTCTTCATATATATGCTTTTTATAAGATGAAAATTATTCCGGGAAAATGTCACTGGAAATAGTAATTTAGCAACTCACATTTTTCTACCACAGAATACTCAATCTTAAATTTTATTATTCCCCCTGAAAGTAAAGAGCAATATTAAAAAATTTTTCACTTAGTAAATTTAATTTGATGTTGAAATTCAACCAGACAGATTAAAAAAAAAAAATAGACTAAAACTTGAAATAGAATATTTATCCTCAGATAAATATACTTTTAGTACTTAATTTGTTATTTGAAATAATTATTTAACATTCCTTTGTACTTTTGGGAACTATACCGTATCTGGCAAGTTGATGAAGTCTTTATTTATGCTATAAATATTTTGGAATAATTCAGTTTTCAGATGGACAGAACAATTGCGGAATGAAATGTTCAATGTCTGTGCAAAAATTCCTTTTGCTTTGTTTTGTATAACTGCAATGTCTGGACATGAATATCAGTTGCAGTTCTCGGATCTGGACTGCCTAGAAAAGAATGAGTCTCCGAACAGTCTTGTGTAAGAATAGTGTCTTACTCTCCCTAAAAAGTCCTCCCTTTTAGGGGGGGGCAGGTATTCAATAAGTTTCTGGTACAGGAGGTGAGCAACATCCTTTCTCGCTATTTAAAGTTAAAAACGTCCTTTTTTGCCAAAAATCACATTTTTATTTTATTTCTCTATTGTAAAATTTCAACTTTTAGGCTTCTAAATATGTTTCTGTTTTGTCTCTAAGTCATTAAAAAAAAAGTTACAACTGTTTAAACATCAGTGACAGCTGTCAAAACAAATGGGAAGTAGCAATTTCAGAACCTGAAGCTATGAATTTAAGGGTGCTATCATATTCACTATGACAGCAGTGTTTCCAAAAAATCTTGTAAACTTTGCCAATAGGTAGACAAATGTTATGCAAAAGATACATATCATTCCAGCCACGTACAGCAGCCATATGGGTGTAAAAAAAATTCCTTTTTTTAATATTTCAGTGGTTGCTAAATGTACAAGTTACAAAAACTTCACGTGTAAAGTTTTGATTTAAGAATATATTTTATATGGCCAAATATTTTTTTAGAAATTGAAAAAAAAACCCCTCCAAAGTGGTCATAATATTTTGGCTCTTTGGTTTTCATTGATTTTTATATAAACTTTTGTAACTGTATTCATTTTTAATCATTAAGTCAAAGTTTAATTAACAATATCAATAACTTATAATGCCAGTTAATTCTACAGATAAACAGACACAGCTGTAGTCTACCTTTGCCTACAACGCAATAGTGCAACTGGATTTTATGGGCCAAAGCCTCTAAACCAGATATTTCTAACAGTAAGCATAAAAATGAAAATGAGCAGAAAATGAACAGCTAAAAGATGAAAGAAAGAAATAGTGTGGTGGATTTGTGAGTTCATAACACAGAAAACTAGAGAGTAGAAAGTTTAGGAATAGAAAATACAAAATATTTTTGTGGCCAGGGACATCTGTACTTTGTGACGATGAGAGGTGGTATGATTGCTTTTGTGATTCCAAGCGATTCAATGGGCCACGGGAGGACCAATCAAATTTCTCAGATGAAAAATGAATGATTGGTTGATGTATGGCCAAATTTTTATTAACTCTAAGTTTTCTTAATTTTAGTCCACCTTTGTAATTAACAGAATAACCTTTGATAGGCTATGCCCTAAAAAATTTCTGGTTATGATCATATCGTAGGTGAAAGGTATATTTTGTATTTGAATGGAAGATAAGTATGAACATTAAGATCCTTTTAAAATTGCTATATCCCATTGTTTTTTTAATTTTATGTTATTTAAATCTATTTATAAATTTGTATAATTATTATCAACTTGTGTGCATATATATTCTTTGTAACTTTTTAAATTTACAAAATGTATCACTATTCTTTGCACCTTGTAAATGTTAGCATAAGTATAGTTCTTGTAAATATATAACTTTTTATTTGTATTCTTATATATTTTTTGTAACATTTTAGATTTGTAAAATATATCATTGCTCTGTTATTTGTAAACATTATCATCATACTTATGTTTCATAAAATAAACATGTAATTAACTTTCATATATCCAGCTTTATTATTTTATGCTTAAAACTTTTATGTATCTTCAAAAAACATTTCTGTATATATTGTAAATATTTATTTTTCACTTTTATAACAAAGTGCAAAAAAATTCTTTTGTTTGTACATTAATTCTGTCTTCTGTTAGGCTAATATTGTTTATGGGAAGGTAGTGATAGACAGATATCTTCATCCTATCCATTTGCTTTGGCAGCCATAAGCATTTTGGTCAGTCGGGAGAGAGGGCATGCCAAATCTGCCATACTGTTTTTTTCTCGTCAAAAAGAAATGTATAATAACTAATATACTGTATTTTGTATACAATGGACTCTGCTTAATGTGATCAGTTTGGGACACCGTAATTTTGATATCAATAAACCATATGAAAAAATTAGATAAATTTACCCCCCCTCCCCATTAATTTCCAAGTGCTAAATTTCAAAATAAAATGAATAAAACACATCTTATAATTATGTACTGTATATTATCCTTTAAAACATAAGAATTGTATACATAATTAAAAAAATTGATTAATTGTTGACTGTCTACAATTTTTTCTAAGAAGCTCATTGATAAATTGTCCATAATCATAATCAACCTGTCATAATGATTTAAAATTTTGATCTTTTGTTTTAATGTTAAATCATTTCGCTTTCTTGCTTCCATATTGACAAGTTGCACGTAAGCGAGCAAGGTATAAAATGTGCATATGCTCCTTCTCAGTTCCGATAAGAATGGGTTACCTTCTGCTTATCTGTCAACCATTGACCACCAGCAGGGTGTGCATATTTCTGAAAAATTCCATGAACATGCAAATCCACACTCCTTTGTTTGTTCATTCTATATTTTCCTAGATTGAAGAGGAGAATTCTCCGAAATTCAAACAACAGCGAAAAGAAAAGAATGGGTTCCTTCTGAATATATTGTGAATATTCCTTTGGCAGTTAAAACAAGGTTCGAAAACTGATCCCATTAACCGATGTAACGATCACATAAATCGATAATTTTAACATACAAATGAATTGAGAAAATCAGGACCATGTGATTTTGTTATTGATTGATAAAATTAACTGCGATCACATTAAGTGGAGTCCACCTTATTAGTAAATTTTTTGTTTAATACAAAAAATTAAAATATTTCCTCAAGCTACATTTTAGACATTTTTACATGTTTGCTTCTTCCACGTTATCATAAGAAAACCCAATAACTATATATATTGATATCAGATATCTAGATAGACAGTCCACTGCTGAAATGGATATTAGAACTATTCAGGACAGTGATGGTGAATTGCCAGCAGAAAGTGGCAAAAACTGATAAAAATAAATATAACACTTGTATCTAAACTGAACTTTTTCAAATATAACATTTGTATCTAAACTGAAGATACTTGCTTGCAAGTATTTTTGAACTTTTTTTTTTCAGGACAAATTAAGAAATAGTTAAAAGTTTGGAATCAGAAAGATTCATGAAATTAATCCTATGCTATTGGATGCTCCACAAGAAAAGTAATACAACTGCATTAAAATAGTAATTTTGTTTTTTCAATAATATAAAATAATCATTGTAGAATAAAAACGTTCTCTTAAAATTAATTTCTCATAATTTTTATGTTTCAATTATCTGCTAATATATTTTTTTAAGACACATTTCTATGTGCATACAATTCATAATCTGTAATTACATTATTTTAGCAACATACAATTATTTCATTATACAATAATATTAATGATTTTAACATGCAGAACAAAAGATTATCATATAAAAAATTCAGGTTTTCAAGAGAAAGCAAATTACCATTATATAAAAAATGCATATTTCAATGTTTATTATAAAACTTTTTGCCACTTGAATACCATTTATAATCTTTAATCTTAATTTTTATATATTTATATAGTAGATACTAGTGTGAATTATGAATCATAGTAGATTAAATTTCTTAGTTTTTTGGCATAAAATAATTTCTTACCTTACCAAGCAGAAACTTACCATCCCTGTTTTAAAATGATATGCAAGCAACAAAGAAATCCTGGAATTGTTCTATCAAAATCAAAATTTGCAGATAACTTGCAAGGAAAATATAAAAAGTAGCAAAGTACTGAAAATTGCATAAAAAAAATATGTATGACAGTGTAAAATATGGCTAAAACACTAAATTTTTATGTGTAATACATAAAAGTTAGCAGTAATGTAAATGGTTCTGGCATAATATGGGTACAGAGATGATAATCTAAAGAGATGATTTCTACAGAACAATTTCTCACTCATGCTTCAAGTGTAGGATTTCTCATTAAAGTGACAAAGATGAAATTTAAGGCTAGAAAAATAAGAAAATTCTTTTTTAAACATACTATACAAATATAGTTTATTGCTTGTATCAAGGCCGTAGACAGGGGGAGCGGTTTGGGGGATTGGTCCCCCCCCTGAAACTTTGAAACACCATTAAGTAAATAGACAGTGTCCCACGTTTGTGTGTGCCTGCTATCTGCTTAGCTGTTTATGAACATGGACAGTTATTCTCTTAGTAAACAACTGGCTCAAACCATAAAATCTTGCTGGGTTGCTGGCCGGAAATACAGTGCTTTCCCTTTCATTAATTGAAGTATCATTCACAAATAAAGATGTCTTTCTCCCTTGGTTCCCCTCCTAAAATAATTTCTGGCTATGGCCCTGGCTTGTATAGTAATTATGATGAATCTAAGTTTCTTTTTTCAGAGAAGGCTTCAGAGTGCAAGTAAATGGTTCCTCATTCGTATGGGAAAGAAAATGGTTATCTAAGTTACATTTTAAAGAAAATGATTTTGCACATACACTACAAGTATAAGGTTTCTCCCCAGTGTGGGTACGAAAATGAACAGCAAAGTTTGTTTTTCGAGAAAACGATTTCATACACACACTGCAAACAAATGGTTTCTCTCCTGTACAAGAGCAAAGGTGAACATTTAAATTAGATCTATTAGAAAAGGCTTTTTTACATTTACTGCAAACAAATGGTTTTTCCTGTGTATGGGTACGAAGATGAACTTTCAATGTAGAACTGCGCGAAAATGCTTTCATACATATGTTACAAGCAAATGGTTTTTCTCCAGTGTGAGAACGAAGGTGAATATCTAAGCGACCTTTTAGAGAAAATGCTTTTTTACATATTCTGCATTCATATGGTTTTTCCTCAGTGTGGGTACGAAGATGGACAGCAAAGTTTGTTTTTCGAGAAAATGATTTCATACATACACTGCAAACAAATGGTCTCTCTCCTGTATGAGAACGAAGGTGAACATTTAAGTCAGAACAAGTAGAAAATGCTTTTTCGCATACAGTGCAAGAAAATGGTTTTTCTCCGGTATGAGTACGAAGATGAAATTTTAAAATAGATTTAGTTGAAAATGCTTTCTTACATATGCTACAAGTAAATGGTTTTTCACCAGTATGAATACGAAGGTGAACAACTAAGTTGCATTTCTCAGAAAACGATTTCATACATACATTACAAGCAAATGGTTTTTCCCCTGTGTGGGAACGAAGATGAACAGTTAACCTATATTTTTGAGAAAATGATTTCATACATACATTGCAAGGAAATGGTTTCTCGCCTATGTGAGAACGAAGGTGAACTTTCAAGGCATATCTAGAAGAAAATGAGTTTTCACATATACTACAAGCAAAAGATTTTTTCTTACAGTCTAAGGAACTAGATTTATGAAGTGTGCTTTTATCCATAACAACAGAAATCAGAATTTTACTAATATGTCTAATATACTTTTAAAGCACTCCTCAACAAATATTTTCCTTTTAGTAATGCATAGAATTTTAACTGGTCCGTTAGATTAAGCCTGAATCGTCTGTTATAACAGTTTTATGTTTTATAAATGGTTTCTAAAATCTTTCTCTGATATGTGTCTGATACCCCCAGTTCAATAAGTAAAATTTCCATCTCTTAAGATCATACAGAGAAAAAAAATGAAACCATATCAAAAGTAGACTCAATGTGAAATTTTCAGCATAATATGCAATCCAACTTCAACATTTTTCTCAAAACTTTTACAGTGATGAAAACTTCTTTTAGTAAAGCATAAATTCTTGTGTATGAAGACATCAATATAGTATTCAATTGGAAGGCACCAACTGTACAAAAATGTTGGAAAGGAACCTGGAAAGGAAGAATCTTAAAAATATATATATACACACACACACACATATATATATACACAGTGAAACTTTTCCGAGCGGCCACCCCTGTATAGCAGTAACCTTTCTAAATGGCCAATTTTTCATGGCGCTGATTTTTTGACTCATAGACCTAATAATGGTAAAACAACCTGTACCAGCAGCAGGGTTGGCAAAAACCCGGGGTTTTTCAGAAAAAACCCAACCCAGTGGGTTTTTTTCAGGGTTTTTGAGGTTTTTTCGGGGATTTTAGGTTTTTTTGGCACTTTAAAGGATTTTAGATGCTTTTGTGGGGATTTGAAACCTATTCAGATTTTTTGTTATGTAAGAGGACAGGATATATAATTAATTGTATGATTAAAACAAACTAAAAATGTTAATCACTTTTTAAATTTAAAAATTTTAAAAATCAATTTTAAATTATGCAGAAGAAATTTTTGTCTAAATTAAAGGAAATTTTGAAATTTTAAAATAAATTTTTTCATATTATAAAATTTTTCTAACAGCAAAAAACTAGTTTTGAATGGCGATTATTTTATACTAAAAGTTGGCTTTGAAAAAGTTGCATTTGAAGAAGGTTTTTCTTTTCAATTAAATGTATTAAATTATTGCTCTATATTTATTAGCCTTTTTGTGCTATTAAAGCATTTAGAAGATATTTTTTTAGTTAATTTCTAAGTTATATATGATGAGTAGCAGAATTAATTATATATATTATCACCATGTTTATTATTTGCAGTTGTTATACATATTTTTTACCCAATTTTTCTTGTCCATTTTTCAATTAATTTTATCACATGTAATACTTTAATATTCTTATTTTTTTCTTCATCATACATTCTTATTAACTTTGTTTAATTTAGATTTTTATTGTATTTGTTATACAGATAACTATTTTTCCCTGAAAAGTTTTTAAGTTTTTGTTTTTTCTAGCAGTTTAGACCCCCTCAAATTACAAAAAAATTCTAGAATCATTGTCAAAGATGAAATATGTAATATATATTATAGATTTAATTTAATATATTTATTATTAATTAAATATGTGGAATTTTAAATAAAGATTTTGAGAACCCAATTTTGAAAAAACCCGCCCGGGTTTTTTCGGGTTGGGCAAATGAAGCCAACCCTGACCAGCAGTCACCCGACCTCCTCTAAACGGCCACCAAGTATGATCATTCATTTCATTTTTCTGGAAATTCTACTCACTCCATGCTTTAATTTTGAACGAAAAAACTCAAGGTCAGGTTTATGGTTGGATGTAAGACAAAGGAATAACTTGAGAAGTCCATACTCTCTGTCCCACCCTTTCTAAGAAAGATTAAATCTGTTATTTCTTTTGTACTCTCCCCACACTCTCCAGATAGGGAATCCCTATTGTACCAACCATAGAAACTGAGGGAGGAACTGGATAATTAAGCGTTGATAGTGTCCTGGGGCCTTTGTTTAGAATTCCAATTGGTAAAGTTAAGGAAGAATTGCACCTCTGTCAGCAAAAATGTCATTCAAGCTTCGTTTCATTAGTTGGTCAGTGATCTGAGTTGCAACGATGTCAAAATGCATTTTTCTAAATTTGAAGCAGAGCATTTAAGTTCTGAGTGAATATGAGGATGGCAAATCAGCAAGAAAGATGCCTGAATTATTTAACTGCGGAAGAATGCAAATCAACAAAGTCATTAAAGAAAAGAATTTGATTTTGAAGGAGTATGAAGACTACAGAACAAACAGAAACAAATTGTAGCCTTTTTTAAAAAAATGTAAAGAAGCATTAAATGTACTATTTTCTCTTTAGATAACTTTTAAATTTCATTTACATAAGGAATATATGTCAGATTTGTTTATATTACGTATTATAGTAATTATCATATAATAGTAAATAAAACCCTTCAGAGCGGCCAAATATTCTCAGTATGGTGGGGTAGTCGCTCAGACAGGTTTCTTTGTATATATATTAAAACTGTAGGAGCTTTATAAAAGTCTTTTGAGTAAATCATTGACTGATATAGTATTACCCCCCCCCAAAAAAAAAAAACTTTCTGAATACATTTATTGCATTTTTTAATTTTATGTATAATGAATTGACACTATATAAAATAACAACATATACTAAAGATTTATACTGGAGTTGGTTATCTCTTAATATGACACTAAAAGGATGACTGAAGTAACAACTAAAAGAAAATATACTTGGAATAAACAGATAATAAACATTTGCAATAAACAGCTAATATAGAAAATTAATTACAATTTATTATCAAAGGCAGGGTTCCCACTCTTTTTCCAGAACAAAATTAAGGACTTTTTAAGAACTTTCTAAGGACGAAAGTAACTTTTTATAAGGACCTACTTGAAATACATGACATAAAGGCATAAACCCTATCTCATGAGGAACCTATTTTAATGATTATGAACCAGACATGGCATGTTCAATAAACGCCCTATGATAGTTCAGAATTAAGTTTTTAAAAATGCCTAAAAATTAATATAAGATAAATCCATTTGACAACACCTAACTTTGAAAAATGTACATCTAACTTTTTTGTAGTGATCAAACTAAAAATAAATTGTGAATAAAAACAATATTACAAACAGCTCTTTTTGAGGGTTTAAAAATGACTTATATATATATATATATATATATATATATACTAGCTGATTATACCCGATGTTGCCTGCAAAAGAAGAAAGTTTTAGACTTTTCTATTACATTCAATGCAAGGAAAATTAAACTTCCATAAGTAACTGAAATATCTACAAACCCCCATCCTACATGTTTCGTTTAATTAAAATCTGCATGACTGTTAGCTATTAGGAAAGGGCAGCTGACTTTATACTTTAAACCTTTTAAGTATACAAAAGATTATATATTTGTCATATAAGAAAACTGATAGGAAATCGCATGAGACTGTGGATCTCATCGATGGAGAAATTGATTGCATTCCAATTTAAAAATTAAGGAGTTTTTAAAGGCCTTTGACAAAAATTATGTAGTTTTAAGGGCCCTTAAAAATGAAAGCTAAAATTAAGGAGTTCTTAAGGACTTTTAAGGACCGTGGGAACTTCGAAAGAGGTTTGGTATTAATAATATTATAAAATTGTGCAGTAATAATTGTATGCATAGAAGAAAAATATGAAAAAAAAAACCACCAAATAAATTTGCATTAAAACAACTAGTTTTAAAAACTTTTTTCACATAAAGAAAAGTCATAAGATACTTCCAAACAAAAAGTACTTTTAATGTCATTAAATAAATAACATATTACAAATAAAGGGAAAATATCATTATTCTAACAAACAGAAGTATTAACTTCAAAGACTTGCCAACATCTACTTATTTGAGGAATCATAGATTGAGAATGATATTAGTTGATAGTAAACTTTGGCTTTTAGTATAAATCTTTTGGAGTGATAAATAAAAATACTGATGATGGTTTAACATGCTACAAGTCGTATATAATACTCTTTGTTCATCATAAAATATGTTTCCTGTGCTTTCTTTCATGCTAGTTTAAAAAAAAGTTATTTCATATTACTGCATATTGGATTTTTTAAAGTTCTATATATGGAGTACATGATTTTTAATGATATTTCTTTTTTTCAGCATGTTTCAGGACATTTAGTTGTGTTAAGTATTTATACTAAACATATTTTGACACATGAAAACAAATGTATATACAAAATGAAGAAGAATATATACATATTTTCCTTTTATATGGTGGTAGCAAAAAAATTATACTTATAATTACCTGATAATTTATGGATTTCTAATAGATTTCAATGTAATTGTTTACAGCATTAGTGCCATTCTAAGGCTTATTTTCTCCACTTGCTAATTTTAAACCTATAGTCAAGAAATTTTGATAAAAGTTATCAGACTATTTTAGGAAAAAAAAAAAATTAAAACAGAAAATACATAAAACTTGTAAAAAATGTAAGGTAAAAGAATTAAATATTTTCACTAATACTGCAATTTTCTTCTAAAATAATAAATACCCTTGTAATTCATAGGCTTTTTTTTTTTTGTTCTCATTTTTAGAGACTTGTAGATCAAATTAATACGTTGTTAAAAGAAAAAAAATAAAGTGACTGCTTTAACAAATTCAAAATATTTCTATTATTTATAATCAGATCATAAAGTGGATCTTGTAAAAACTCCCTGATGTTTTTATGACATGGAAACATAACTTAGAAGGAATTAAACACAAACAAGTTTTGAATGGCATTGTTTTATCAAACTTAATTTGTAAATTAATGTACCATATTTAGCTAAATGTTCCAGAATTGTTTAAATGTTATATTTTTTCTCAGGGTTGAGCAATTTAAATCAGTTGATTAAAAAAAAAATCATTGATTTAAATCAATTTTTAAAAGAAAGCTGTTAGTTAGCTGCACAATAAGAAAATATTGACAACCCAGAGTTGCTCCCAGATGGTTTCAGGAAGCTGCTGCACCCTGCCTGTCCTTGTATTATTAAAATAGCCCCTTAAATATTTTAGGAATAACCACTTTGTTAATTCCAAATATAAACAAGAAGGCGGATTAAAACTAGTTTTGCCATGTGATGTGCGCTGGAACACAATGGTAGATTATTTAACCAAATACATAACAAACTTGTCTGTTCTGTTGAAAATTTTTGAGGAGCAAGGGACAAAATTGATAGTATTGTTTACAATAAATTGCTGTAGCTCTATTAAAAAAATTACTTGTACTATTGCTGAATCTGTACATATTTGGAAAACTTAAGATTAAGCTTAAAGATGTTGATAATGATAAATCCAATTTAACACCTTTTAATGAGCAATACCAGCAAGTACTGGGAGCTTTACATTTCTTATCTTATCAAGTAAACCCTCGTTTTTGTGGAAAAATCTGACAGATTTGGAAAGAAAAGAATCTTTTACATTTGTAAATGAAAAGTACTCTTCTGATATTATTCCTGTTCTCGTGAAATTCCTAGGAAAATCTGATCCTTTCTATGTATTTCTGTTTAATGAAGAAGTGATTAGTAAGATTTCCCCACTCAATTGGTGGAAAAGCCATTTTTTCTCAAGTAAAAAGGGACAAAATTGATCACCTGGATCAGGCACTTTATCAATTATTGATTGCAAGGGCATCAACTGCTTCTATCGAGAAGATTTTTTCAAGATAGGGATTAGTGCAATTTAAACTGCAAAACAGACTTGGAAACGACAAAGCAGCTAAACTTGTTTTTGTTTATAAATCATTTATCATTTAACCACTGTTGCAAAATAAAAAGTTTGTTGTAAAATTTTCATAAAAAATAAAAATTATTGTGATTATTTAGCCCTTAGTCTATCCTACTCTTTTTAATAATTCTATGGTTGAATGAGTAAAATGTATAAATTAACATGAAGCATCCTTTATTTAAATTATGATATAGATAATTAAAACAAGCAAAAAACCCTATATTTCCAGTAATTATTTTCTACTGATTTATGAATTATTCTTATATATTATATATATATATACATTTTAGTTACATGTATTTTTTATTATATATAAAAAAAGAATTGATTTAGACATCTAACTTGAACAATTTAATTTGCTTGTATCAAATAATATACTTAAATATATTTAAATTTCAAAAACCTTATTTAAATAAAAAAAAATCTGATTTAAATAAAAAAAATCCAATTTAAATAAAAAAAAATCCTACTTTTTTGATTAAAAAAAAAAAAAAATCGTGATTTTTATCAACCTTGTTTTTTCTACTACTTATATGTGTTTAAATTTTTTTTTCTCTTGAAAAGTCCATTTCGTGCTGAAAATCCCCCAGTTTTAAATGATTTTTCTTTTTTGCCTTTTACATGAAAAAAAAAATTAAATAAAAACCCAATTGAATTAGCTTAAAAAAAAAATAATAATCTTAACAAAATTAAGGGGAAATTATGGGTTTTGATCTGGAACAAATTAATAGAAGAATTTAAATTCACAATTGAAATTGAAGTGTTGGTATAAAAATAAATAATATATTTAAAGAACTTAAAACTTTTACTTTTGGTGTGAACTTATAACAATATTCCTTATGCAAATCATTTCAATATAATTACATAAGCCATTATAACAAATTTATATAAGATCTTACTAAGAAACAACAACATGACTAACTCAATTATTCTTTTGCAATTCAAAAACCTAAGAATTTGCATGGACAGTTTGAAAAATATGTATGCAATGGAATTAATATTAAAAATCCTATTTACTAGTTTTGTAAGTAGTACTTATTCTACAATACTACATTACTTAAATATATTTACTACAGGTAAAGTTATATTAATATGAAATATCAAATAGTACCCATAATTGTTACTCAATAAAATTCTTAAGTATTAATCAAATATAAAGATTGTCTTTATGAAAATATTATGTAGCACTTTAATTTTAAGCTACAGATGACAGTGGTACAATTTCTTAGTTAAAATTCATAAGTTCTTGAATTCTGAATTTACTAAATATTATTAGCAAACAAGAAATCTAATAAAAGAACAAAATATATCTACTCCAAAATACATTAAAAAGTTCTTAAAATATGTAAACGTATTTTTACGATATTATCGGTGATAAAGCACTTGAAATAACGATAAAAATTTTAACAAAATTCATTACTACATACTTAATAATAGTCGACAGCGATTAAACTTCAGACGAAACAACCAAAACAACCAGTCATTGTCAAACAGCCAAATCGTGAGCGGGAAAGTTCCGGCTGTTGGTGGCTAAGCGATCAGTGATGAAAAAAGTGTACTCGGACACCATTAAAAAGGAGATTATGTCTTTTCATATTTATTGATGTTTTTTTAATTGTCTATTGATGTCTTTTTTAGGGGGGGGGGGTACAGTCACCTTTCTTCAGAAACCTATGATAGTTTATAGTTCTCAGAGTAGCACCTTTAGAACATGCTTGGCAAATATATATTATTGATAAATATGTCCTCTTTAATGGCAACATTATATTACTGTTTCTTGTTTATCAACAACATCCCGACTTCCTGTGTTTTCTGTAACGTTGTTTAAATTTTGAGAATGTGATATTCTAGTGAATGACAATCTTGGTAATATAAACTTAAATTATTTAAATCCACTTGCGGTAACTTTCATATTACTAGAGTTATTCGAAAAGTACGGCGGGATTTTTATTTGTAACGTTTATGATATTCTCTTAAATTTCCTTTTTAAACGTGACGAGAGCTGTTACACATGAACTGTGTGTACAGGCCGGGGCATTTTCTACCGCCTAATATAAGTCTAATACTCAATTTCGGAAAGTGCACATTAAATAATAATGGATAAAATGTACACTTTACTTAAAATTCAAACCATTTTTAAATATATGATTAAAGATATCATAATTTCAATCATAACAAAAAAGTTTAATTAAAATAATTGTTATTTAACAATAAAAATATAGATATATTGTATTTTACTATAACTAAAAGTACCTAATTGTAGATACAAAATATAAAAAGACATTAAAAATATTTATACTTTACATTATAAAATACTTGAAAAGTATTGTAATAATTAATATTTCAAAGCCATATGAAAAATCTCAAAGTACAGATGAGTGCCAAGACCGACATTGAATATTATACATTCATAAGAAGTGTCGTCTTTTATTGTGCTTTGAGCAAACTACACATCTCCTTGTAAGTTATTTGCCCTCTTTTTTAGCGCACAATTCAGGAAATTACTTGGACGGTTTTCTTATAATACACATAAGTACAATGAGACCCAAACAGACATTCATTTCTCCAATTTTATAACATCACATTTTTTTGACGATTGGACTGTAAATGTGCATGATTAATTAATATCTATTTCACAGATTATTATTATTATTTTTTGCATAGGAATTAGTTTCTTCTACAATAATTTGTATCTTGTTTTCATTGAAAAACAAATTAAAACAGTTCAGTTCAGTCTGCATAGGCACTGAATTTTTTTTTCATATCAAATCCCGGTTTCAAATTAAAATTAATTTTAAGAAGTTCCTCTTTGTCAGAACTTGGAACAAATGCATTATAGATGCCGGTCCCGTCTGCCATGTTTTTTTTTTGGCGACCAACAGAAAAACGCATGATTTGAAAAATCGCCAAGTAGAAAAACATGGTGGCAGTGCGTGTTTTCTGAAAGATCACCAAAAAAAAAAAAAAAAAAAACATGGATATGGTCACGTGGCATATTTGAAACACAACATTAACAAAACTAAACTTTAAAAGGAAACAACAGATTAACAATTTAAAATATAATTAAAATAAAATTAGCATAATAATCATCATTTTTTACGTTTTTAAAAAAATAAATAACAGATTAGTAATATTTATGATATGTGTCAACAGAATAAACACAGTATATATCATTTTAAGAAGCACTAATATTATGAAGAATCTAACATGTAAGGGGGGGTTCCTCCCACTCACCCCCCCTCCCTTGTGCAAAGAACAAAATGAAAATGTTCCAAACCAATTAACTTAGAATTTTCTGATACTTTTTAACTATTTCAAAACCAAAATAACTTCACCCGTCATAACTATTAACTAAATCCCAGAAAATGATAAGAACAAAAACAAAATGTTCCAAACCAAAACATCTTGTATGATTTAGAATATTTTGATATTTTTTAACAATTTCAAAACCGAAACAACTTTACTTGTACTAACTAAATTAACTAAATCCCAGAAAATGATAGGAGCAAAAACAAAATGTTCTAAACCAAACTGGAAACACCTGCCATAACTAAATTACTTACCTAACCTAGGTGACACATTACCACTCTGCGTCTGGAACGGAAAGAACATTTAGAACAGCAAACTTTCATATAGTGCCTGCCAGGTAATGACGTCAAAAATCACATGCACCAATAGGATGCAGGAACATATCGGAGCTTCCATATCCCCACCACCAAAGTTAGGGCATATACAGCAACCCAGTCATCGCCCCATAAAATCACCAAGTTTGGCGAGAAAAAAACATGGCGTCTATAATGCATCTGTACCCAGAACTCCATTCACATCGAGAAATCAGAATCAATATATTACTTTATTATCATCTTCTAATTTAGAATCAAAAGATTTAAAACTTCTATATAAAGAATTCAAAAAAATTATAGTTGTTTCAGTGTCATCATCTGAAAGATCCATAGATGGATCATTCATAACTTTAGATATTTCCTCCTCAGAAAGATAACATGGTCTTTTAGCCATGGCTACAGAAATGATTTTAAAAGTAAAACCTATGCTGGAATATATCCCATAAAATCCCATCATAAAATAACATCAAAACTGTAAACAACCACTTCAAAATGAGTTAAGAGGTTCTTTATGACATATTACCCTTTTCACCTGCTAGCACATGTTTATGTTTATAATCACAAAAATCCAATGAATCACAGACACTTGACAGACCCCATTCTGACCTCACAGAGAGAAATGCTAATGTACAAGAGCAATCTTTTGAATGGAGCATGGATTAGTAACGCCATCTGATAGTAAATATTTCGTTCCAAAACCATGATGCAACTGTGTGGCGTTAGTCCCTGATCAGTATCTAGTGCAAATGCATATTTGTGGCGTTCATCCCAAAACAGGTTAAAGAACAGAGTTTTTAAAAAACTTTTTTAAAACTGCACCAAACAATGTTATGCATCATTTCAAATTAATTATGAGTTATAGGTAAAGCTAAAGTTAATTAAGAACTAACCTTCATTTGGTTCTTTGATGAGTAAATAAAATATGTTTTTATACATATTTAATTTAATTTTTTTATTAAATAAAATGTTTTTTTTTCTTATCAAAGATTGGTTTTGAATAGTTTCCTTTCATCTGAAATGTTATTTGTGTTTCTTTATTTAAGATCTTCTCTTATACTTCTGCATTTTACGTCTTTGATTTTAAATTAAAAGAGAGTTCCATAGTTCCCTAAAAACAATAAGGAACATAACTTAGATTAGAAAGGACATTTACAAAATTTTGTTTTCAGTTGTCGAATTAAAAGCAAAGCGTCATAAACATAAAGTTATTTCTTAAAAACAAAAAGTATTAAAATCAAACAAAACATTAGGTAACATTAAAAAATGGTTTTAGTTTTACTTGAAAACAGTAATACAGTGGGCTCTGCTTAATGTGATCGCGGTTAATGTTATCAATCGCTTATTGTTATCGAAATCACTTGGTCCCAATTTTCTTTATTCATTTGTATGTTAAAATTATTGCTTTATGTGATCGTTACATAGGTTAATGTTCTCAGTTTCTGAACTAACTGGCAAAGGAATATTCACAATGTATTGAGAAGGAACCCATTCTTTTCTTTCCCTTAACTGTTGTTTGAATTTTTCAGAATTCTCCCATTTCCTCTTAGGGAAATGGGAAATGAACTAAAGAGTGGGGAATTACACTTCCCTGGAATTTTGCTCGCTTACTTGCAGCTTGTTGATATGGAAGTCAGAAAGCGAAATGATTTAACATTAAAACAAAAGATCAAAATTTTAACCCATTAGCGCCCAGTGATCTATTTTTAGATCGCTAAACGTAGTGTAGGAAACTAGCTTTTAGGTGCTCTACCCATTCCACACTGCACAAGGGGCAAGACAAAGCATGCGTCGCCAAAAATAATTTGGGCGTTAATGGGTTAATGTCGTTATGACAGGTTACCAAAAATGAGTCAGTGCAATATTTCTCAGCCTCTATTGTGCAAAATTTTGAAAACTCGTGATGAAACTAAAAGTACTAAATGTAGATACAAAATATAAAAAGACATAGATATCAATTTCAATCATAACAAAAAAGTTTAATTAAAATAATTGTTATTTTTAACAACAAAAATATAGATATTGTATTTTACTATAACTAAGAGTACCTAAATGTAGATACAAAATATAAAAAGACATTAAAAATATTTACACTTAATACTATAATATACTTTAAGAATATTGTAATAATTAATATTTCAAAACCATATGAAAAATCTCAAAGCACGGATGAGAGCCAAGATCGACATTGAACATTATACATTCATAAGAAGTGTCGTCTTTTATTGTGCTTTGAGCAAACTACACATCTCCTTCTAAGTTTTTTTCACTCTTTTTCAGCGCATAATTGCTTTAAGGAAATTACTTGAAGGATGGTTTTCTTATAATACACATAAGTACAATGAGACCCAAACAGACATTCATTTCTCCAATTTTATAATATCATCAAATTTTTTTCACAATCTGACTGTAAATGTGCTTGATTCATTAATATCTATTTCACAGATTATTATTATTATTATTATTTTTTGCATAGGAATTAGTTTCTTCTACAATAATTTGGATCTTGTTTTCATTGAAAAACAAATTAAAACAGTTCAGTTCAGTCTGCATGGGCACTGAATTTTTTTTTCATATCAAATCCCGGTTTCAAATTCAAATTAATTTTAAGAAGTTCCTCTTTGTCAGAACTCTGAACAGATGCATTATAGATGCCAGTCCCGTCCATCATGTTTTTTTTTTTGGCAACCAACAGAAAAACGCGGGATTTGAAAAATCGCCAAGTAGAAAAACATGGGGCAGTGCGTATTTTCTGAAAAAACACCAAAAAAAAAAAAAAAAAAAAAAAAAAAAAAAAAAAAAACCCATGGTGGTCAAGTGGCATATTTGAAACACAACATTAACAAAACTAAACTTTAAAAGGAAACAACAGATTAACAATTTAAAATATAATTAAAATAAAATTAGCATAATAATCATCGTTTTTTACGTTTTTAAAAAAATAAATAACAGATTAGTAATATTTATAATATGTGTCAACACAATAAACACAGTATATATCATTTTAAGAAGCCCTAATATTATGAAGAATCTAACATGTGAGGGGGGTTCCCCTCCCCCCCCCTTTGTGCAAAGAACAAAATGAAAATGTTCCAAATTCATTAACTTAGAATATTCTGATAATGTTTAGCTATTTCAAAACCAAAATAACTTCACCCGTCATAACTAAATTAACTAAATCCCAGAAAATGGTAAGAACAAAAACAAAATGTTCCAAACCAAAACATCTTATATTATTTAGAATATTTTGATATTTTTTAATAATTTCAAAACCGAAACACCTTTACTTGTCATAACTAAATTAACTAAATCCCAGAAAATGATAAGAACAAAAACAAAATGTTCCAAACCAAAGCATCTTGTTTGGTTTAGAATATTTTGATACTTTTTATCAATTTCAGAACCGGAAATAATTGATACTTTTTAACAATTTCAAAACCGAAATAACTTACCCGTCATAACTAAATTAACTAAATCCCAGAAAATGATAAGAACAAAAACAAGATGTTCCAAACCAAAACATCTTATATTATTTAGAATATTTTGATATTTTTTAATAATTTCAAAACCGAAACACCTTTACTTGTCATAACTAAATTAACTAAATCCCAGAAAATGATAAGAGCAAAAACAAAATGTTCCAAACCAAGCTGGAAATACCCGCCATAACTAAATTATTTACCTAACCTAGGTGACACATTACCACTCCGCGTCTGGAACGAAAAGAACAGCTAAGAACATTTAGAACAGCAAACTTTCATATAATGCCTGCCGGGTAATGACGTCAAAAATCAAGTGCACCAATAGGATGCAAGAACATATCGGAGCTGCCATATCCCCACCATCAAAGTCAGGGCAAACACATCAACCCACTCATCGCCCCATAAAACAGCCAAAAATAGCCAAGTTTGGCGAGTAAAAAAACACGGCGTCTGTAATGCATCTGTACCCAGAACTCCCTTCACATAGAGAAATCGGAACCAATATATTACTTTATTATCATCTTCTAATTTAGAATCAAAAGATTTAAAACTACTATATAAAGAATTAAAAAAATTAACAGTTATTTCAGTGTCATCATCTGAAAGATCCATAGATGGATCATTCATAACTTTAGATATTTCCTCCTCAGAAAGATAACATGGTCTTTTAGCCATGGCTACAGAAATGATTTTAAAAGTAAAACCTATGCTGGAATATATCCCATAAAATCCCATCATAAAATAACATCAAAACTGTAAACAACCACTTCAAAATGAGTTAAGAGGTTCTTTATGACATATTACCCTTTTCACCTGCTAGCACATGTTTATGTTTATAATCACAAAAATCCAATGAAT
The DNA here is from genome assembly GCA_032207245.1 of Pardosa pseudoannulata. Lineage (NCBI taxonomy): Eukaryota > Metazoa > Arthropoda > Arachnida > Araneae > Lycosidae > Pardosa > Pardosa pseudoannulata. Next base: position 2,622,481 of record CM063499.1, on the reverse strand, counting down.
CACAGACACTTGACAGACCCCATTCTGACCTCACAGAGAGAAATGCTAATGTACAAGAGCAATCTTTTGAACGGAGCATGGATTAGTAACGCCATCTGATAGTAAATATTTCGTTCCAAAACCATGATGCAACTGTGTGGCGTTAGTCCCTGATCAGTATCTAGTGCAAATGCATATTTGTGGCGTTCATCCCAAAACAGGTTAAAGAACAGAGTTTTTTAAAACTTTTTTTTTTAAACTGCACCAAACAATGTTATGCATCATTTCAAATTAATTACGAGTTATAGGTAAAGCCAATGTTAATTAAGAACTAACCTCCATTTGGTTCTTTGATGAGTAAATAAAATATGTTTTTATACATATTTAATTTAATTTTTTTATTAAATAAAATGTTTTTTTTTCTTATCAAAGATTGGTTTTGAATAGTTTCCTTTCATCTGAAATGTTATTTGTGTTTCTTTATTTAAGAGCTTTTCTTATACTTTTGCATTTTACGTCTTTGACTTTAAATTAAAAGAGAGTTCCATAGTTCCCTAAAAACAATAATAGACATAACTGGGATTAGAAAGGACATTTACAAAATTTTGTTTTCAGTTGTCGAATTAAAAGCAAAGCTTCATAAACATAAAAGTTATTTCTTAAAAACTTAAAAAGTATTAAAATCAAACAAAACATTAGGTAACATTAAAAAATGGTTTTAGTTTTATTTGAAAACAGTAATACAGTGGGCTTTGCTTAATGTGATCGCGGTTAATGTTATCAATCGCTTATTGTTATCGAAATAACTTGGTCCCAATTTTCGTTATTCATTTGTATGTTAAAATTATTGCTTTATGTGATCGTTACATAGGTTAATGTTATCAGTTTCTGAACTAACTGGCAAAGGAATATTCACAATGTATTGAGAAGGAACCCATTCTTTTCTTTCCCTTAACTGTTGTTTGAATTTTTCAGAATTCTCCCTTTTCCTCTTAGGGAAATGGGAAATGAACAAAAGAGTGGGGAATTACACTTCCCTGGAATTTTGCTCGCTTACTTGCAGCTTGTTGATATGGAAGTCAGAAAGCGAACTGATTTAACATTAAAACAAAAGATCAAAATTTTAATGTCGTTATGACAGGTTACCAAAAATGAGTCAGTACAATATTTCTCGGCCTCTATTGTGCAAAATTTTGAAAACTCGTGATGATCTTACTAGAAGAAATAAACAAGATGAAAATAAGGAGACAGATTCCAGTAGCTTCCACATTAACAGAATCTCTCAGATTGTCACAGGAAAACAGACAAATGATGCAACTGATGAGTTACGTAAATAATCCCTTGATATCAAGCCACCTCCTACGAGTGCTGAAATAAGAAAAGCATTGAAAGTGTTGAAACGTGAAGTACAACACTGCTCCGATGACTTTAAAAAACATTATGATTACGAACAATTTATCAATGAGTTTCTTAGAAAAAATTTAGACAGTCAACAAATGATTATTTTTTAATTATACAGTCAAACCTGTCTATCTTGAAACCTGCTTATCTCGAAAACCTGTCTATGTTGAATTTTTTCAATTTCCCTACATTTTGAATAAAAATTTAAGGTATTTTCTAAACCTATCTCAAATTATTTTTTCCCAAACCTGTCTATCTCGAATTTTCATAAGAAACACAACATTCCAGTTTAGAACCTTATTGCGTTGAGAATCGCACAAGTTTCCATTTCCAGGAAATACATTTCTAGTTTTTTCTCTCGGAGGGTTGTTTGGTCGAGGACTGGGTTAGCATTGTACTAAAATCAAGTTCTCTGCTCTGAAATAAGGGATCGGGGTTGAGGAGGGGGAAATAGGAGACGGGAGAAATTTCTTTTTGGAAATAGAACTGGTTCTCAGTCTATAGCCTAATAACTAAAGTATCATCTCGCATCTTGCTGTCTCAATTTTAGAGCTAAAAATGGCAGGTGTTAAAAGAAAATTAAATGTTTTAACCATCGAAAAAAAAAAATGGAAATTTTGTCACTTTTGAAGGAAAACAATTCTATAAATAAAACCGTAGTCGCCACTAAATTTGGAATTCCACCCAGTACTATTTCCACTATCATGAAAAACAATGTTTCAAAGATATCGTACAAAAGAACTTCGAAAATGGCTGCAAAATAATGAAAAAGACCCGTGCATGTAAATATAACTAAAAGTAGTTCAAATTTTCAATATTTTGTATTGTGTAAAGAAATTTTCTTTGTCTATTTTTATAAAACCTGTGTATCTCAAATTTTTTTTTTACTCCCAAGAGATTCGAGATAGACAGGTTTGACTGTATATACAATTCTTATGTGTTAAAGGATAATATACAGTATATAAATATAAGGTGTGAATTAAAGAGAAAGTAAATTTATCTAATTTTGCATATTGTTTATTGTTATCAATTGGTTATTGTTATCAAAATCACAGTGTCCCAAACTGATCACATTAAGTGTAGTCCACTGTAGTTACTATTAAAGTTAAGGTTAACGAATGTTTAACACAGTGAAACTCATTCTTCCCACCCCTTACTTAGACAAAACTGTATTGTAATATGAAGGTTTTTCTACTTAACTGAATAGATTGCAACACCTGCTGTTAGAACTCACTTGACCTAAAGAGAGAGAGAGTTTTTTTTATGCCTTTGGCAATTTAGTGATTTTCAGCTGTAAGGAAGAAAATCAGAAGACATGTTCGATTTCAGATCATTTTATATTTCTTATTTTGTACATGCTCATATTTAATCAAAAATAAATATACATTCAAGAATTCCATTAAATATTTTATCCATCTAGAGCTGTTCTTTTATATTAGTCTGTCCGAGAAAATCAGAGGACATGTTCGATTTCAGATCATTTTATATTTCTTATTTTGTACATGCTCATATTTAATCAAAAATAAATATACATTCAAGAATTCCATTAAATGTTTTATCCATTTAGAGCTGTTCTTTTATATTAGTCAGTCCAGCTCAATAGTATTCTTTTTTCTTTTATTTTACAGATTTCATTTATTTTAAAGCACTTCTCTATAATGGTTACTGGGCAGTTCAGTTGAATATTATATTGATGTTCTTTGTGTAAAAGGAACTTGTTCATTAGTGGAAGAAGTTTACACAACTGTAAATTATACAACTGTAAAATCTCAATAGAATAAGGTAAAGTTCTGATACACTTTTATAAAATTAAAAATACCAAAATTCTTGTAGTTCTTAGATCATTTTGAAGCAGAAGTGCGTATCTGTATTAATTAATTTTCTAAAAAATAGAAGTAAAGATTACTCTTTAGGATCTGTCATATAAATGAACCATTTTATTCAAGAAACTGTGTGTATAAAATGCATGTAAAAACATTTAAAAATTGTAGTATTGAGAAAATGATCTATAATCCAATTTAACAGCTTGAAATAATTTCCTATGCATTATTTATAAGAGTATTATTGCTGAAAAAAGTCTTAAGTATAAGTTACAGACATGGTTTCCGCACACCTGGAAAGTCAGGGAAAGTCATAGAAAATCATGGATATAGACAATGGATTCATTTTGTCATGGAAAGTCTTGATTTTTCAAGTAAAATGAGTAAAAGTCATGGAAAGTCATTAATCCGCTAAACTACCGATTAAAAAAAATGCATTGAATTGTTCAATTCTATTTTTACTTGTCATTTGGCTGAAGTTACTGAGTTTGGTATTTATGTATTATCCCATTAACCCTATTGCCAAGTAAAATTTATTCACCAAGGAAACTCAAAGCAAGAAAGCTTAATGGGTGGTAAATGTATATTATTCTGGTTTTTTCTTAAATTGTAGATTAAAATTTTATTAATATAATAATAATTATTTTTTAATAAAAATTAGTTAAGATATTTGCACAAAATATAAGTTTATCTCTAGGGATATTGTATATAAAGATTATAGGGTTATATTTGGCTATTATTCATGGTCACCTGAATAATACCAAAGTACCCTGAATTCAAATTGGAAACATTTTGATTGAAAAATTGCTATATGATTAAACTTAGGTATGTAGATACAACAATTTATTTTTATGTATGTGAGTTTATTAACATTTATAAAGTAAGTTTATAGTTTTTTTATGATAAAACTCCTGTAATTTCTCTAAAAGTATATATTTTATTTGTATGTACATCAGAAGTTTTATTTATATATACTTTAACGAAAGCTTTTTAAAGTCATGGAAAATGATCTGCTAAATCAGGGAAAGTCATGAAAAGTCATAGATTTAAAATATTTTATTTTGGCAGATACCCTGTACAGAGGATATATTCATCGAAATTCTGTTTTTCTTGGGAATATGGATGAAAGTGCATTGGATCAATATCATTCTGTTGACTCTGAAAAAAATCCTATTGTTTGTAGTATATGTAAAAGATCCTTTTCTAAAGAAGACCAATTTGAAGTTCACGTCCAGTCCCACATTAGAGAAAAATCATTTGCTTGTAGCATATGCAAGAAATCATTTTTTTCTCGATCTTCGTTGAGAGTTCATCTTCGATCGCACACTGGGGAGAGACCCTATGCTTGCACTTTATGTACAAAATCTTATGTTAATAAAAGTAATTTAGATGATCATCTTCGTTCTCACACTGGGGAAAAACCATTTCTTTGTGGTGCCTGTAACAAAGCATTTTCTCAAAAAAGGAAATTAGTTCTACATCTTCGTATTCATACTGGAGAAAAACCATATGTTTGCAGTGTATGCAGTAAAGCTTACTCTGATAGTTCTGCCTACACAGTTCATCTTCGTAGACATACTGGGGAAAAACCATTTGTTTGTAATGTATGCCAGAAAGCATTTTCGTGTACTACTGGCTTGAAAGTTCATCTCCGGTGTCATACTGGAGAGAAACCATTTTCTTGCAGTGTATGTGAGAAATCATTTTCTCAAAAAGGCCATTTAGATCGACATGTCCGCTCCCATGCTGTATCTTGAGCCTACAACAGCTGATTGTAATGATTGAATGTGGCCTTATCAGTGAACAATACATAAGCTGCAAAATGCACATCTTGAATACATTCTTACAGGAATCATTGTGTGAAATGCATACATTTAAGTTGGTCATCAGGAAGCAGTAACTGAAGCTTTTGGAGTGGAAGGAGTTGGCATTGAAAACAGGCTGGACACTGTTATGAAGCAATCTTATTTGAGAGACCATGGCAGATATACTCGTTCTTGGAGTAATCTCATCAGAATCCAATATATTTTTTTCCTAATAACCGAACACTTTGGTCATGGCATGCCTTCACTCTTCTGCCACTTTTGAATGACCTGCACTTGAACAAATTTAGATGTGGGCATGCAAACAAATTGTGGTGTTGTTGATTTCTGTCTGGGAAGCATTCTTGATAAATGTGTGCAACAGATCATCTATTACCCTCAGATATTCGACTCATGTCTGTTAGTATAACATTTGTATACTACTCCATGCTTTTTCTATGCAGACTATCTCATGAATTAGAAAATCCTCACTGTCCTGTCCAGCACTCTCATATATAGCACAACCTGGTAATCTACAAAGAGGACAGAACAATATGTGAATGATGAGCTTGTAGATATACACTTGGTGTACAACATTTGTATTCATTATATCTAATAAATGTTTCAAAATTAATTGCTCCCTTGTTTCCTTTCCCATCTTCGACTTTTACTACCATTTACTCATGATGTTTCTGTTCATGGCTTACTGTGCAATTTTTCCTCCTTATGATGTGCTACCTCCTCTAGAAGTTTGTCATGTTTTTGAGACACTCTGTATACATATATACACTCATATATTCATGTATACACACATATGTTTGTTTATATATGTAATATTAAAATCCCTTATTTATATATTTTAATATTAATAACTTTTATTCATAAAGTACGTTGGGGGTTTGCGCAGTAATTTTGATTTTTCCCTCCAGACACACTATAGACTTAATTCAGCCTCTGTCTGTACTACTTTAGCCAATAGTTAGCACATTCTCTTTAAACATGTGTATTTTTTATCATGATCAATTGTGCTTATGGATTATTCATGGTCTTATTACTTGAAAAGTTTGTGTGCAGGATCACATTGTCTCTGTCACGATGTTCTAAAAGTGCTTGCCTGTTGTATGTATTTCACCAGGAATTTGAATGATTTTGAATGAGTCTCGCCCATATTACATATATGTATGGCTGAATTTTCATTGATAAGAACATCTGAGCAAGAAACTTGTTGGGATCCTTTTTACAATATTGTAAAAAAAAATTAGAAATTTCTTTTTACTATGCAAAGTATTTTGGCAAGCATTGAGATGCCTTTTATTGTTTGATTTATTGAGATGTTAGATATATTTCATTCAACAATAGTATAAAGTAAAAAGATTGCAAAAATAAATTTGCATCAAAATGGATAATAATAATATTTTTAAATCTATTAGTGAAATGTGAGGAGTAATAAAAAAATGACTGTATTGCAATATTTTTATCAAATATTACAATTTATAATATAAGTAAAATAATTGTTCAAAAAATTTAAATATGGGAAATATTTTTTAATAATTTACTCCCATTTCAAAACATTCACCCTGTTTTTTTCACAACTTTTTGATTTAGAGCTTATGGCGGACGACCTGCTATGGCTCGACGATGATGAATGCAGGGATCACCACATATATATATCCATCCTCAGAAGGGATTTGTATGGTGCAGTTAAAATAACACAACTAACTTCAGGCGTACACATTTATTTAAGATTATATAAACAATAAACAAACAAACATCAGCACCCTCGATGCAACCGAGCCTCCGTGCTACTGGCACGCTGACTCTTATGTAGTCAGGCAGCATGCAGCTATTTTGCATATTTACAATGGTGTGTTGCCACAAATAAAACTACAATAATAAAATTTTACAAATATGAATAAATATCAATACATATTACCACATGTCAAGATACATTACAATACATTACAAAACACTTTATAATGACTAAAAATATACAAGACATTGAGATACGACATATGACGTCAATAGTTGGGAAATTGCATAATCATAACAAGCTCTTGAGCTTCAGCCAACCCTTAAATCCTTCTCTTTCTAAATATATATATATAGAGAGAGATATTTGCACATACATACATGTGGGTTAAGTAACATAGCCAATAAAATGTAAACAAAAGCATAACTCACGAGACATTAAAAAAACATCGTATCTTATTGGTAATAAACCATGAAAAAAAAATACAACCCACAAAGCAGAACGAATCGGCAGTAGCAAGTAGTGCTATCTTAAATTATGTCGTGGAGTACAGGAAAATATTGATAGTCACTATTTACAGCTCCGATTGACAACACCGACTGGATGGGTTCAAGAGGGAAGGTTGAAGGTCGAAGGTCATTTCACTACGAAAATCACTCTTAACAGAGTGTTTTGATTTGCGGTAATATTGGTCATTCATTATATCTGTAAATAAAGTTGTGAGCAGTGGAAAAAACCGGGTTTTTTGGGAAGGGAATTTTGAAAATTTCCAAAACATGGGAATTTTGAAGTATTTTGCAGTCGCCAATTCCTATGACACAATGAAAACCACCATTTTTTTCTGTCTTTGTTGTAGACCTCAAAAGTTGATATTTTCACAGAATTTAACTATTATATGCTATGAAAAAAATTTGAATAATTGGGATTAACTAACTATATTTGGCAAGGTATCATGTTTAGCATGAAAGTATGAGTATATTTGTCCTTTGATAAGTATCCAATATTTTTATTATTACATAAATATTAGGCATATATTAGTGTCACAAAACCCATAAATCATTATTTTTCTTGGATAATATCTCTCTCTCTCTCTCTATCTATATATATATAATATGTGTGTAGGAATTGAACACAAAATGCAACAGTGTCATTTGGTTACACATTTAAATGATATATGCATTACAAAACATAATAAACATTTTAAATTTAAAGATATTTATTTTTATATTATAAAAGGAGGGAAAAAGTTTAGCATAAAACAATTTATATAATAAATAATTATCAAAAATAATGTGTATAGTTATTATAGTAGCAATTAAAATTGAAACAACCAGGTATGTGTCTGATAAGACTAACAGGGTAATTAATTACATAAGTACTACTATAAAATCACTTAAATGCTCATTGCAGTTTTTTCTTGAATATATAATTAAATATATATATATATATATATATATATATATTTCCAATAGTAAAAAAAAATCTCTTAGAAATAATATGCTAGTTCTTAAATAACCACTGTTAAAAAAATAAATGTAGACATTGTTAAAATGATTTCTTCCCAAAGTTCCCAAAATTCCGGGTTTATTCCCCAAAATTCCCGTGTTAATTCCCATCTCTTCAAAATTCCGGGTTTTTTACATCTCTATCTGTAAAACATCGTTGCAGTTTTCCAGCTGATTTCAAGCTGAAAGTAATTCAGAAGTTCAACATTGAGGTCAATGAGAAAGCAGTAAGAAATTGATGCAAGCAAAAGGAAACATTAAAAATATGAGAAGAAAGCAATCCAATCATCGTGGAAAAATACAATGGCCTGCATTAGAAGACGATTTACATAGCTGGGTTCTCGAACAGAGAAAGGTAGGCCACTCTGTTTCTTCCATTAAAATTCCTCTTCGAGGCTATGGCAGAAGAAATGATTTCAAATTTTAAAGGTGGAATTGATTCAAACTAATTCAGACTTTTCTGCCCTCTACTGTTCTTAGGTTTTTATTCTTAAAATTATTTATATTGTCATACTGAAATATATATTTTTAAAGTCTATGGATTATCTAGTGGTGCGGACTATCTGATGATTTATGAAAATTTTTAAATAAAAAATCATGCCTGCAGACTATATGATGGTGCAGACTATACCTTGCTCACTTATACAAATACAAACATGGTTTCCGTGCACCTGGAAAGTCAGGGAAAATCGTGGATTTAGACAATGGATTAATTTTGTCATAGAAAGTCATGATTTTTCAAGTAAAATGAGTAAAAGTCATGGAAAGTCATGGATCCACTAAACTACCAATTAAAAAAAATTCATTGAATTGTTTAATTCTATTTTTACTTGTCATGTGGCTGAAGTTTCTGAGTTTAGCATTTATGTATTATCCTATTGACCATATTGCCAATTAAAATTTGTTCGCCAAGGAAACTCAAAGCAAGAAAGCTTAATGGATGGGTAAATGTATATTATTCTAGTCTTTTCTTAAATTGTAGATTAAAATTTTATTAATATAATATTCATTATTTTTTAATAAAAATTAGTTAAGGTTTTTGCACAAAATATAAGTTTATCTCTAGGGATATTGTATATAAAGATTATAGGGTTATATTTGGCTATTATTCATGGTCACCCAGATAATACTAAAGTACCCTGAATTCAAATTGGAAACATTTTGATTAAAAAATTTCTATATGATTGAACGTAGGTATGTAGATACAACAATTTATTTTTATGTATGTGAGTTTATTAACACTTATAAAGTAAGTTTATAGTTTTATATGATAAAATTCCTGTAATTTCTCTAAAAGCTTATATTTTATTTGTATGTACATCAAAAGTTTTATTCTTATATACTTTAACAAAAGCTTTTTAAAGTCATGGAAAATTATCTGCTAAATCAGGAAAAGCCATGAAAAGTCATGAATTTGAAAAAATTTATTTTGGCAGATACCCTGTACAAAGTACATGTATACTTAAGTCTTATACATCCATCCATAATTTTGCAGGCATACATAAATAGCATGGCAGAAATAATATGTAGCAAGGTTTGTGCTTAGCAAATACTGGAGCATATTTAATTTATGCTACAGTACTTACTAGATGTATTAAGGCTACATTAATTTTATGAATAACTAGGAAAATTAAAAAAAAAAAAATATTGAGAAAGGAGTGAAAACATATCCTCTTATTTTTCTTTTACAAAATTACATACCTTGTATGGCAACAAAACTTGTAAAATAGTATGGTATAACTTGTAATTTATAAACTGCCACTTTATAATAGAAATTCATTGTTGTAGCCTTAAAGGCCATCTTCTTCAAACCTTCATTTGCCATTATATTCTTGCACTGAAAGTGATGGTAGATTTGTCAATGCCCTGTGACCAATTATAATGCCAACAAATGCTTTTACTCTAATCATGCTTGAAAATTACCATTGAACACTTAGAGTAGAAACTAGTGAAGAATACAAATTTTAATAAGTTTAAAAATGCTTATACTGAAAATATTTCAGGGAGTGCTCAGACCTCTCTCCCTATAAATCAGGGTTGTAATTTTGACAGGTCAAAACTGATTTTGATCAGGACACTGGATAAAAATGGTTTTAACTGCCTAAAAGTGGTCAAAAATGGTCAGAAGTGGTCAGAATTGTTAAAAATAATTTTAAATGGTCTTAATATAGAATATCCTTTGTAATTAGAAGTGACTTTTAATAAGCAATATAAATAGTAGTGCAGTTAAACAAAATATTACACTAACAAGTTCATGAGATTTAACATACTTATACAGTATAATAAGAATGTTTGAATTTTAAAAATGAACCATGCATATGCAATTGTTAAATTATAATCCAGTTGCAGTAAAAAACATAAAATATGAGTTACAGTTAAAAACATAAAACATGAGTTGAAGTTAAAAACATAAGTTGTAGTTAAAAGCATAATGCTACTGCAGTCAAACCTGCCTATCTCAAAACCTGCTTATCTCGAAAACCTGTCTATGTCAAATTTTTTCAATTTCCCTACATTTTAAATAAAAATTTAACATATTTTCCAAACCTATTTCAAATTATCTTTTTCTCAAACCTGTCTATCTTGAATTTTCTTAAGAAACACAACATTCCAGTTTAGAGCCTTATTGCGTTGACAACCGCACAAGTTCCCATTTCTAGGAAATACACTTCTAGTTTTCTGTCTCAGGGGGTTAATTGGTCAGGAACTGGGTGGGAATTGTACTAAAAATTCACAGTCTGACAACATCATCTAAAAGAAACCGAAGAGCAACCGGGCGAGGAAACTGATGAAAACCCGAAGGAATGTATAATTATCAGACAGAAACTGAATACTGACACTTCATGTAAAGATTTTATAGAAATAGATAAATCAGTGGTAACGAGCGGAAAATTATTAACTGATTCCAAAATTTTAGAAAACTTTCTGGGAACTTATGATGATGAAGAGGATCATGACAAAGAGAACAACATCGATGTAGAAAGAGTTATTACGCCAAAAAAAGAAAAGCAGAAAAAGTCATTGAAACCCTAAGAATTTTCTTGAATCCCAAGGAAATAATGATAAGGATTGTTTCACCACTGTGTAAAAACTACAAAAAATTGTCCAGTCTAAAAAAGTTTTGCATCAAAAACTCCTAAAGAATTACTTTCTGTAAGGTGTGTAAATAAAACTAAAAGAACTTCAAATTTTCACTCTCTTGTATTGTGTAAAGAAATTTCCTAAGTCTATTTTTATAAAACCTGTGTATCTCGAAACCTGTTTATCTCGAATTTTTTATTTACTCCTAAGAGATTCGAGATAGACAGGTTTGACTGTATATCTGATGCATGTGACGAATGGTTAAGATTGTTAAAAGTGAAAGATCTTGAAGTTTATTCTGATGAGATACAGTCTCGATTTAATGAAAATGTAACCCCAGTTCATTTTCTGGAACATATGCTGAATCCTGTCTACATGGGTAAAGGTATTGATGAAGAGATGCAAGAAATAGCAAGGCAATGGTTGCATGATAATATTGATCCTACCTTTTTGCCTCTTGTGATTGCATTTAAAGCAGAATCTTCACCATATCCTGAATCCTTTTTTTCTGAAAGTGTAAAAGATACACTTGGACCTGATGTCTGGTGGGCAGCAATGAAGAGGTTAAAGGCATTAATATAAAAGTTGTTGATTTTACAATACATCTAATGAACTGCTGTGCCAGGTATAGAAAGATTATTTTCAAAGTTTGGAGTCATCCAAAATAAATTACGAAATCATTTAAATTGAGAGACAACTACAAAACTTGTTACTTGTAACCGTTTTTTGAATTCAACATAAATTACATATAAAACAACTTGTATAAAAGAAATAAGTAAAACATATTTTTGTATCTTGGTGTTATGTTATATTTGTTTTTTGCTGGTGATATTTATATTATGACATTTCTAACAAATGTAATTTGCCTTTATCATATGCTAGTAAACTATGTTCAATTAGTATTAAATATATTGAAAAGTGAATTTCAGTGGTGAAAACTTGTAAATTGATATTGACCAGGATGGTTAAAACCACTGGTGTAAATCCCCATGGTTAAAACCAATACAACCCTGCTATAAATAGGACTTTGTGTCAGTCTGTTACTCATTTACTGGGTATTCATTTAAAATCCCTTAAAATATTTCAAAGAAAGAATTTATTCATGTTAAATATATCTGTAAACTGCCCAGCGATCAATATCTGCATTGTGATTGATTTTTTAAAAATAAAAAAACAAATATTTCTGAACTAATTGCTGTTGGTTTTAATGGTACTCTTGTTAAGAAAGAAACAGTGATAAATGATAAAATGTAAGAAGGTCAGAACTGCAACATTTGGTGTACATTCTTCATACAAATAAGCTCCCATTTTAAATTCTAATGTTTAAAATAACTAAAAATACTAAAAGAATGAAGACTTTTTGTGACCTAATCTGATCCAGATTGATAGGTGAATATTTCCTTGTGCTTTATTATTCTATTAATAAATGTTTGTATATTATGTATATGAATACACAAGCATGCAAAACTCAAAAACTACTTTAATGTTTTGAGATTCGATTCCATGCTTTCTGCAAGATAGCAGTTTGGATTACAGTTAACATGTTACACCTTTCTTTTAAAATAAAACATAACTAAAAAACTAATTAAATCTTTATTTGAAATATGTTAAAGAGATCCAAATAAATTAAATCAATTATTATTTTAAAATATATGGTTTTGATCATAAGACAAATAAATACACAAATATAACATTCATTTTTGGACAGATTGGTTTGGAGTGCTACAGTCTATTTTTTGCAACACAAGGGCTAATGAAACCAGGACCTAAAGCTTAAAGCCAATTCAGAACGGCTATGAACATCCATACCACAGTGGGATTCAAACTCACAAATTCTGGTTTCGAAGGCCAGCACCTAATCATTTGGCCATCATTCGGCTTAATTTTGGGACAGTTCTCATGATATCTATTTTGATTTAATATATCTATAAATGACATAAAGGTATGTTTATATATTACAATAAAGTATAAAATGAGTATTTTTTTAAATTAAACTTTCTGTAACATGAACTTGATATCTTAATATATCTTTCTGCTATTCTGTTAGATCAGGGGTGGATAGATTTTTCCAGAGTACAGGCTACTTCTAGTTTTTTTCAAGGTATTACGGTCTACCCATTGGCATAGGTATAGTTAGCTAAAAAAAGTCTACAATATTTATTATAAATTAATAATAGATATAGAATATGTACTTATATAACTACAATAAAAACTTATTCTTTTAAAACCATATTTAAAGCAAAATGCAGGATAAAAGCATAATAATAACCACAAATATAATGATATTAAAATATGCATTTATTAAACAATTCAAAATACATTAAAAATTAAATCATTTTCATCTAAAGTGTAGTTATAATTAGTAGAAGACTTTGTCATAATTTTTATGAGTCTTGCATATTTCAGCATGTAATTACAAACTGCTAATCTTGCAGTGGATTCTAAGTAGAGATGATATGTTGTTTTAATTATATTCATTGTTGAAAATACAGATTCACACAGGTAGGTGAGCCAAAGAATGATGTTAAAGAAAATGCACCTTTTTTTTCAAAATTAGGATACTTTACTTCGTTGACTATGATGCGAACCTGTTTAGCATCATTCTGCATTTTTAACGAAGGTACATGTATTGTCTACTTATTCATCAAATCATTTGCTTAAATAAATGCAGTAGCATTGATTGTGAAAAGCTAATTCTCCAGTCTAGCTAATGTCAGTGTTCTATAAATATGTTTCTTTTAATATGTGTGTCTTAGATCTTAGTAAAATTGGTCCACCGGTCAATCATGATTGACCTAATGCACATTCCTTCATTAGGTTGTGGAAATGATGGACTAGGTATAAAATGTTCAAAATAACATGTCTGTGAAAAATTCTTAAACCCTAAGGAAATGTATTAAGGACTATTACAGGGTTCCCACGGTCCTTAAAAGTCCTTAAGAACTCCTTAATTTTAGCTTTCATTTTTAAGGGCCCTTAAAACTACTTAATTTTTGTCAAAGGTCCTTAAAAACTCCTTAATTTTTAAATTGCAATGCGATCAATTTCTCCATCGATAAGATATGCAGTCATCATGTGATTTCCTATCAGTTTTCTTATATGACAAATATATAATCTTTTGTACACTGAAAAGGTTTAAAGTATAAAGTCAGCTGCCCTGTCCTAATAGCTAACAGTCATGCAGATTTTAATTAAACGAAGCATGGAGGATGGGGTTTGTAGATATTTCAGTTACTTATGGAAGTTTAATTTTCCTTGCATTCAATGTAATAGAAAAGTCTAAAACTTTCTTCTTTCGCAGGCAACATCGGGTATAATCAGCTAGTATATATGTGAACATGTTCCTTTTACCCACAGTACTACAGCTCCAGATCAGCAGAGTCATCGCCAAGTCATCGTTCGACTTCCGGAGTTGACAACGGTTTTTTTGAAAATGAATGCATATACAATTCCAAGTTCTGAGTGATTTTGTGGGAGAGAGGAAAAAGATGATTGATATCCCTAGACCCCCTTTTGTATAAAATTCCCTTAAATGTTAATTAAACTAATTTTTATAATAAGAGTTTGTATCCTGAATCTCTCTCCTTCACACACACACTCATATATATATATATATATATATATATATATATATATATATATATATATATATATCAGTCATTTTTAAAATGTTAGACATACATTTTTCAAAATTTGATTTTGTCAAATAGATTTATCTTATATTAATTTTTAGGCATTTTTAAGAACTTAATTATGAAATATTGTAAGGCATTTATTGAACATGCCTTGTCTGGTTCATAATCTTTAAAATATGTTCTCAGGAGATAAGGTTTATGCCGTTATGTCATGTATTTCAAGTTGGTCCTTAGAAAGTCCTTAATTTTTGTTCTGGAAAAAGAGTGGGAACCCTGTATTATCTGAATAAATTACTTTTGGGAATTCCATATTTTGCAAATATAGGTTTTAATAAATTTATAGTTGCTGTGAATTAAAATAAAAATTTTACAATACAATGCCATGTAAAGAAAGTAAAAATATAACTAGAGGGGAAACATCTACATTGGTTTTAAAATATACCTATAGTTTTAGTGTTAAGATTTACATAGGTTATGAAAATCCCCCAAAATAAAGTACTTGACTTTCATATTAGTGTTAAATCCTTAAGTAGTTAAGTGCCACTTCCAAATTATGCCACTGTGGTGCAAGTACTACATGCACCAACTGGTTGGCACACTACTGCAGAACATTACATAATTAATAAAAACAATTATTAATAAAAATAACTGGTATCATAAACACATTTTTTTTAAATTTATCCAGCTGTTAAATTAAAAGCAAATCTTCATAAACATAAACTTCATATCAAGCTTTTTCTTTAGAATAACAAGAATGAGAAATTAAGCAGAACATTATGTAAACAGCGTTTTATAGTATTATTTCCAATTATTTATAGTTACCTATGTGTAACATGATGAAACTTATTTTACCTACCCCCTGAAACCTTAAATTATGCTAAATCTATATGATAACCTTATTGAACACATCTTCTGAATACCTAAGTTATACTAAATTTATTTAATAACATATTAATTTCATTTTTACTGCGTACATTAATTTTAGAGCACTTCTCTACAATAAATACCACAAGAGTTCAGGCAAAATGGACAAACCTCCAGAGCACAGCCGAAATAGACGCTAGAAAATCCAAACTCGGCGGTCTTGGAGTATTGTTAGTTACAGGAACCAATAAGGGTCAGATATTCAAATCACGCGTCATTTTTCCCAATACCCTAAAATAAAGGCGCCGAATGACACCCCGCCTTTTTTAGGGGGTGGTGGAAGAGTCCGAGAAGAAGAGCAAGATTTGCCAGAAAATAGGGTTCTAGATTTTGGCGATATCTCCCACGCTTGGCGTCCCCACCAAACTCGGTTCCGCGGGCCCCCCGAACTGAGAAATAGCCTCAATCACATACATAATATTTATATCTACATTCTGTATACATAGTTATTTTGTATAACACAGGCATATAAAATGATCTTTGAAGATGGTATATATATATCACATTATAATACAGAACCCACATACAGGGTGTTTAAAAAATGACCAGTATATTTGAAAAATCAATAAAAACTAAACGGACAGTGATAGAAATACACAGTTTATTGCAATGTGCTTGGGAAAATAGTAAATTTTCAAGCAGACAAACTTTTACAATTAGTTACAATATTCCACAACAGATGGCGCTACAGTCTGGAAAAAATCTAAACTATGATATTATTCTGTGGGGACTCTTAAAAGACCAGTTGACCAGTTGTAAATTGAATAACCGGAACAGTACATCTGTTCTGCATGTGAAGCCATCGCACCTGAGACGTTTACACGGGTGTCTGATAATTTCGTTCTGAGAATACGCCATATTATTGCTGCGCATGGTGAAAATCTGGAAACTATGGTAGTTTAGATTTTTCCAGACTGTTGCGCCATCTGTTGCGGAACATTGTAACTAATTTTGAAAGTTTGTCTGCCTGAAAATTTAATATGATCCCAAGCACATTGCAATAAACTGTGTATTTCTATCACTGTCCGTTTAGTTTTTATTGATTTTTCAAATATACCGGTCATTTTTTGAAACACCCTGTATATGCAGTGAACATATTGAAAGATAGAATCAAAGACTATTCTTCGTTACGTACAATAGAGATGGACCATTTTATCCAATAAACTTTGAATATCAGGAACATATTTAACAATGACATAAAAGAAAATATGTACCAGAAGAAAATTATTGTATTAAGAAAATGAGATGTAATCTAATATATCAGTAAGAAGTTATGAGTTTGTTCATTGTTTTAGAAGTTATTAAAAAGTGCCTTGAATGTAAATTAGAAAGCCATATTCCTCCTCTTTATTGACTGGACAACACTTTGTGGGCTATGAGCTTCAGAATCTTCCATTTCACTTCCGTAGTGTGTTCCTGTTGGTCACTCTTAGTGCTTTAAGTGTTGCCTCATCGACATAGTCCACCAACCAAAAAGCATTTGCTTTCAGTTTATTTATCAGGGGTGGCCAACCTGCGGCTCGCGAGCCACATGTGGCTCTTTGAATGAGGAATTTGCACATGTGGGGGATTCGAACAACTTAGTGTTTTTCTGGTAATTTCAGACTCGTAGATTCCAAAAATGTTCTCAAAAATGTAAAAAACTGGGTCCATCATTTAAAAAATTAATTTTAAAGTTAAGCGAAAATCACGTGACATCAAAAAGCTCCGTGATTGGTTGTGATGTCATCGTTCATGCAGACCAATATTTTTGTATTGCTTTTAAGCGCGCACTATTTTCCGATTTTGTTTTTGCAAGTTCCTCAAATTTTCTAGCTATCAAAATTTATTTTTATTTAAACCTGAAGGTTTATTTTATCGATCTAGATAGCTTAGTTATCTCAATTTGTCATAAATGTCTCTTCTACCTGGATTTACCAATCAGACAACCTCCCGAAAATTGACAGCATGTCAATGTTTTCTTTCTTGGCAAAAAACCCGGATTTTATGGGAGCAGAAATACGAGGAATTAAAACCCAAAGGTGTGTAAAATCATTTATATTTTTTTTCCAATTTTACTTAACATGTATTAATACTTTATTCATGCTAAACACAGCTCTTTTGTTTGTAAACACAAACAAGTCAAATAAATATACATATATCATATACATACACATTTGTAGTTGCATCGTTTTTTTATAAATAGAGACGGATGTAATATTAAAATAAAAATTAGAGGAGGTATTTTTTGTGAGACCGGTCTCATTAGCCTTCGTGTTGCAAAAAGTAGACCGTAGCATTCCAAAACCAAACCAAAACAAAATCAATTCTTAGATATTTTAAATATGATGAAAAGAAATTTAAAATCTTTAAATGGCTTTACTTAATTATTTATACATTTTTAAATAGCAATACAATTTTATTGCCTTTAATATTAATGTCAAATTAAAAAATGTATAAAATTTCTCAAATTAAATTTAATTTTTAAAGTAATATAATTATTAAGTATTTTAAAAATATTATACTTTTTTTTTCAAATTAGTCACCAATTTAATCGAAAAATATCACTGTTACATTTGATACATAAGAAAGTATTCATCTCTGAAGAAAATATTTATAATACCTTGAAAATACATAACTTTCCCCTCCCCCGAGTTATTTATTAGATAATTATATGCTTTAGATATTTATATGTTTTTCGATATTTATATGCTTTATAAAATATTTATTGTACTTGAACTCTGTGATAATACTCGAAAATTAGCAGTTTTAAAAGTTAAATAGCAGTGGTTAATCAACAATCCTTTTAAAGGTATAGATGTATTTTATATACTTTAATTGTTCTAAAATAGTAATATTTAAACAAATGCAAGCATTTATTTACCGAAAAATGGTCTTCACAAACCCATAGAGATGATTTATATGATAATTTGAGGTTTAATTTCTCATCCCTTTTCATCTCAGTTGTCCAGATTTTACGTGTATGTGGGTCTTTCGGGACGCTGAAAAATATCTTCTCATTGCAATTAGTTGTTGTATTTTTACAGAGTGGCACAATACAATATTTAGAGTATGATTTTTTAATGCCAGACATAACAAAAAAATGCTATTATATGCGATACTTTACACAAAAAACAAATTTAAAAGTCGCCTTTTAACATGTAAACAGCATAGGAGCTCGGTGTTTACATGAACGATGACGTCACAAACTCGGCGGAGATAAAGTATCGTTTTTGAGAGACGTTAAAGAGTCCGCTATAAAACCCATTAGAAATCACTCATTAGGCCCCCAAATGAAAGAAAAATAGCTACTGTCCTGCTTACTTTTTTGTCTTCTATCGTTTAAAATCAAAATTAGAAAACGTGAAAATTCCTCATTATTATTTGTGGCTCTCGATAAATGTACCCGAGTTCTCTTTTCATTTTTGTGTTATTATATTTTTAAAAAATAATACAACTCATGGAGCTTCGGCAATGGTGGGTAAAAAAATCGGTCTTATTGTCCTTTTAAGAGATGATTCTCAAAATGCATAATTCGTACTGATTCACTGTATAATTCACCGAGAACATCTCGTTACAAAATATTCAAAATATCACGATGTTATGAAAACAGTGTAACACGTTGTAAATTACATTCGCACCAAAGAAAAAATCATCGACAATTCAAAAATTTCCTTGAAAAATTAAAGGACTAAGAAGTTCCAAATGACTGTCAATAAATATAATTTCTTTATTAAAAGACACCTTTTTTGCATACGCTTTGCATACGTATTTAATTACGGCTTGCGAAAAAATTCAAATTTTGAAAAATGGCTCGGACTATCAAGGAGCTTGGCCACGCCTGATATATATGAATGAATGTGTAAGTAATTTCACCTTTATGATCTGGTGTTTTATGATCACAACCACAAAACTGAGAATTATCACTAAATTTGACAATTCTGGAAATTGTGAAATTTTCTTTTAATTAAAGGATTTCCTGCCAAAAAAAAGTTTAAAAATAACAAAATTTGCGATTCAAAATTAATAAAAAAACTACTCTTCACCACCACACCTCTTGTACATTCAATTAACCCCTTTAGGAATATTGGACATTTTACTTACCACCTGCATAATTTTACAAAACAATCCTGCAGGAAGTGTAAAACTTGACACAGGGTTAAATGAAATGTAAAGAAAAGAGACTATAGTTCAAAGAAGTTTTTTCAGATTGTTCTCGAACTGTTAACGTTTCGATATGCCTCTTCCAGCTTCTGGAAAAGCCGTGCAGCAGGTAGAGTTGTGAGCAGTGGAAAAAACCGGGTTTTTTGGGAAGGGAATTTTAAAAATTTCCAAAACATGGGAATTTTGAAGTATTTCGAATGTGCCAATACTTATGGCACACTGAGAACCACCATTTTTTCTGTCTGTTGAAGACCTCAAAAGTATATATTTTCACAAAATTTAACTATTATATGATATGAAAAAAATTGAATAATTGAGATTAACTAACTATATTTGGCAAGGTATGATGTTTAGCATGAATGTATGAGTATATTTTTCCTTATCCGATATTTTTATTATTACATAAATATTAGGCAATAATCTGTAATGTCACAAAATCCACAAATCACCTTTCTTTTTGCCCGGGGAGGATATTATAAGGAAAATTCTCAGGGGTTTTCAAAACTTGAATCAAGGGTAAAAATTCCCGCGTCATTTTCCATTCCCCTTTTTAACCCCTAACCTAAATTGACCACTGGGGCTACAGGTGACGCCCTCAGAGAAGGGGCCTGGCCAATTATAAACCTACATGGCCCTAGCGGACAATTTAGGAAATTTCCAAATAAAAAGGAGGTACACGCTAGCGGAGACAGATTTTTCTAGAGATATTTTTCCCACAAATGTTGACCCAGGTATTACTTGTCTTGTACGGAGAATTTCATGCTAGCTGACCATTCAGTTTGTCTCTATGATGAAGTGGGAACCCGTCCTTCAAAGTTATCTTAATAAAGGTCTTTAGCTGAAACGGTATCATTTTTATGGCCATGACTGCAAACCCCCATCGAGAAGTCAGTCTCATTACATATGTATATATGTATGTATATATGTATCTATATATATATATATATATATATATATATATATATATATATATATATATATATATATAATGTGTGTGTGTGTAGGAATTGGACACAAAATGCAACAGTGTCATTGGATGACACCTTTAAATGATATATGCATTACAAAAAATAATAAACTGTTATTTTAAATTTAATGATTTATTTTTATATTATAAAAGGAGGGGAAAAAGTTTAGCATAAAGCAATTTACGTAATAAATAATGATAAAAAATAATGTATATAATTATTATATTAGCAATTAAAATTGAAGCAACCAGTTATGTCTTTAATAAGATTAACAGGGTCATTAATTACATAAGTACTACTATAAAATCATTTGAATGCTCATTGCTATTATTTCTTGAGTGTATATATATATATATATATATATATATATATATATATATATATATATATATATATATATATATATATATATATATATATATATATATACTGCCAAAAGTAAAAAAAAATCTCTTAGAAATAATATGCTAGTTCTTAAATAGCCACTGTTGAAAAGATAAATGTAAACACTGCTAGATTGATTTCTTCCCAAAGTTCCCAAAATTCCGGGTTTATTCCCCAAAATTCCCGGGTTTATTCCCACCTCTTCGAAATTCCGGGTTTTTTACATCTCTAGCAGCAGGCCAGCAAGGCCCAGAAATCCGTTAGAGCTGGCGACAAGAAAAAGAGGAAGAAGCGCAGGAAGGAATCCTTCGCTATCTACACCTACAAGGTATTGAAACAAGTCCACCCCGACATCGGTATCAGCAGCAAAGCCATGTCTATCATGAACTCCATCATGAACGACATTTTCGAACGTTTCGCAGCCGAATCCTCTCGCCTAGTTCACTACAGTAAGAGATCCACCAGCACTAACAGGCAAATCGAAACTGCAGTGCGTCTCTTGTTGCCAGTTCAAAGAAGTTAAATAAAATAATTTATTTTCATAATAATATTCTTTCTTTATTTGTGCTAAAAGTTTTCTCTGCCAGTTTTCATTTTATTCTAAGTTTACTTAACCCT
Source organism: Pardosa pseudoannulata (assembly GCA_032207245.1). Classification (NCBI taxonomy): domain Eukaryota; kingdom Metazoa; phylum Arthropoda; class Arachnida; order Araneae; family Lycosidae; genus Pardosa; species Pardosa pseudoannulata. The sequence goes on along the minus strand of CM063499.1, from coordinate 2,600,471 downwards.
ACCTCTTATATTATACCTGCATAAGCAGGAATGTAAACAAAAGTTTAACTGTTAGGGACGGTGTCACTAAAGTAGTTTAACCGTTAACCGCGATTAACCCATGGCGCCAACCAATGGTAGGACGCAGTGAAAGTTATTTCCCGTTTAGTATCTAGAATATATAAAATAACGTGATGTATTCGTCTACATATTTGTTTACACCATTGCTTACTGTTGATTATATATACGCTGTCAATTTTATTTCATCATTTCCAGAAATCATTTTTTACCATTTCTAGAAATGCCCCGCACTTGTGCAGCTTTTGGATGTACTAACAGCAGTATAAAAGAGACTCGAGCAAAAAAAATTTTAACTTTCATCGTTTTCATTTAAAAAAACTCTGAATGTAAACAATGGCTTATCAAGTTGAAAAGGAAAGATTTCGTTCCTACTGAATATAGTCCCATTTTATTTTAGCTTATGTTTAAAATATAGTTCATTGTGTATCATTGTGATATAAGGGAGAATGTCTTAACGCACCTTCCCTTAATCCGTAAGTCCTCTCATACTTTCTGAACTCTAGTGGTCAGTATTTCAATCAAAATACAGTCAGCGCCATCTATTGGATCTTTGTCAAAATGTGGCAGAGCGTAACTATCAAATAAGTTGTGCCGAACGATGACCGAATGGTTAGGGTGCTGCCCTTCGGAACCGGAGTTTGTGGGTTCGAATCCCGCTGTGGCATGGATGTTTGTAGCCGTTCGGAATTGGCTTTAAGCAGTAGCTCCCGGTCTCATTAGCCCCCATGTTGCAAAAAGTAGACCGTAGCACTCCTAAACCAAACCAAACCAAACCAAATAAGCTGCATAAGAAAATGGAATATCCATTAAACGTATGAAACTTGCTTAAAATATCTTCACTTATACAATCTTCTCAATACTTAATTTATATAATATCTGCTTAATATCTGATCAATACTTTTCTACCCTCGCGGTCAGTATTAAAATGGCACTACAGCAGAGTGCCCTCTATTAGTGTTCACATAAAATAGTATAAAATATAATATTCTGAATAATTGCAACATGTAATGGTAAAATGTTCTTAACGCACCTTCCCTTAAATGGCAAGTCCGCTTATACTTTCTTCCCCCCAGTGGTCAGTATTTTAATCAAAATACAGTAAGCGCCATCTACTGGGTCTTTGCCAAAATGTGGCAGAGCGTAACTATCAAATAAGCTGCATAAGAAAATGGAATATCCATTAAACGTATGAAACTACCTTAAAGTATCTTCATTTATACAATCTGCTCAATACTTTATTCTATATAATGTCTGCGTAATATCTGATCAATACTTTTCTACCTTAGCAGTCAGTATTAAAAGGCATTACAATACAGTGCCCTCTATTAGTGTTCACATAAAATAGTATAAAATATAATATTCTGAATAATTGCAACATGTAATGGTAAAATGTTCTTAAAGCACCTTCCCTTAATCGGCAACACCGCTTATACTTTCTTACCCCTATTGGTCAGTATTTGAATCAAAATACAGTCAGCGCCATCTATTGGGTGTTTGTCAAAATGTGGCAGAGCGTAACTTACAAATAAGTTATATAAGAAAATGGAAGATCCATGAAAAGTATGAAACTTCCTTAAAATATCTTCACTTATACAATCTGCTCAAATACTTCATTCTATATAATATATGCTTAATATCTGATCAATACTTTTCTACCCTATCAGTCAGTAATAAAATGGCACTACAGTATAGTGCCCTCTATTAGTGTTCCCATAAAATAGCATAAAGTATAATATTCTGAAGAATAACCCATGCAACATGTTATGGTAAAATGTTCTTAACGCACCTTCCCTTAAATGGCAAGTCCGCTTATACTTTCTTACTCCTAGTGGTCAGTATTTCAATCACAATACAGTCAGCGCCATCTATTGGGTCTTTGTCAAATAAGTTATATAAGAAAATGGAAGATCCATGAAAAGTATGAAACTTCCTTAAAATATCTTCACTTATACAATCTGCTCAAATACTTCATTCTATATAATATATGCTTAATATCTGATCAATACTTTTCTACCCTAGCGGTCAGTATTAAAATGGCACTACAGCAGAGTGCCCTCTATTAGTGTTCACATAAAATAGCATAGAGTATAATATTCTGAAGAATAACTCATGCAACATGTTATGGTAAAATGTTCTTAACGCACCTTCCCTTAAACGGCAAGTCCTCTTATACTTTCTTACCCCTAGAGGTCGGTATTTCAATCAAAATACAGTCAGCGCTATCTACTGGGTCTTTGTCAAATAAGTTGTATAGAAAATGGAAGATCCATGAAACGCATGAAACTTCCTTAAAATATCTTCACTTATACAATCTACTCAATACTTCATTCTATATAATATCTGCTTAATATCTGATCAATCCTTTTCTACCCTCGCGGTCACTATTAAAATGGCACTACAGTACAGTGCTCTTTATTAGTGTTCACATAAAATAGCATAGAGTAATATTCTGAAGAATAACTCATGCAACATGTTATGGTAAAATGTTCTTAACGCACCTTCCCTTAAACGGCAAGTCCTCTTATACTTTCTTACCCCTAGAGGTCGGTATTTCAATCAAAATACAGTCAGCGCTATCTACTGGGTCTTTGTCAAATAAGTTGTATAGAAAATGGAAGATCCATGAAACGCATGAAACTTCCTTAAAATATCTTCACTTATACAATCTACTCAATACTTCATTCTATATAATATCTGCTTAATATCTGATCAATCCTTTTCTACCCTCGCGGTCACTATTAAAATGGCACTACAGTACAGTGCTCTTTATTAGTGTTCACATAAAATAGCATAGAGTATAATATTCTGAAGAATAACTCATGCAACATGTTATGGTAAAATGTTCTTAACGCACCTTCCCTTAAACGGCAAGTCCTCTTATACTTTCTTACCCCTAGAGGTCGGTATTTCAATCAAAATACAGTCAGCGCTATCTACTGGGTCTTTGTCAAATAAGTTGTATAGAAAATGGAAGATCCATGAAACGCATGAAACTTCCTTAAAATATCTTCACTTATACAATCTACTCAATACTTTATTCTATGTAATATCTGCTTAATATCTGATCATTACTTTTCTACCCTATCAGTCAGTAATAAAATGGCACTACAGTATAGTGCCCTCTATTAGTGTTCACATTAAATAGCATAAAGTATAATATTCTGAAGAATAACCCATGCAGCATGTTATGGTAAAATGTTCTTAAAGCACCTTCCCTTAAACGGCAAGTCCTCTTATACTTTCTTACCCTAGAGGTCGGTATTTCAATCAAAATACAGTCAGCGCTATCTACTGGGTCTTTGTCAAAATAAGTTGTATAAGAAAATGGAAGATCCATTAAACGCATGAAACTTCCTTTAAATATCTTCACTTATACAATCTACTCAATACTTTATTCTATGTAATATCTGCTTAATATCTGATCATTACTTTTCTACCCTATCAGTCAGTAATAAAATGGCACTACAGTATAGTGCCCTCTATTAGTGTTCACATTAAATAGCATAAAGTATAATATTCTGAAGAATAACCCATGCAGCATGTTATGGTAAAATGTTCTTAAAGCACCTTCCCTTAATCGGTAAGTTCTCTTATACTTTCTTCCCCCCAGTGGTCAGTATTTTAATCAAAATACAGTAAGCGCCATCTACTGGGTCTTTGTCAAATAAGTTGTATAGAAAATGGAAGATCCATGAAACGCATGAAACTTCCTTAAAATATCTTCACTTATACAATCTACTCAATACTTCATTCTATATAATATCTGCTTAATATCTGATCAATCCTTTTCTACCCTCGCGGTCACTATTAAAATGGCACTACAGTACAGTGCTCTTTATTAGTGTTCACATAAAATAGCATAGAGTATAATATTCTGAAGAATAAACCATGCAACATGTTATGGTAAAATGTTCTTAACGCACCTTCCTTAAACGGCAAGTCCTCTTATACTTTCTTACCCCTAGAGGTCGGTATTTCAATCAAAATACAGTCAGCGCTATCTACTGGGTCTTTGTCAAATAAGTTGTATAAGAAAATGGAAGATCCATTAAACGCATGAAACTTCCTTTAAATATCTTCACTTATACAATCTACTCAATACTTTATTCTATGTAATATCTGCTTAATATCTGATCATTACTTTTCTACCCTATCAGTCAGTAATAAAATGGCACTACAGTATAGTGCTCTTTATTAGTGTTCACATAAAATAGCATAGAGTATAATATTCTGAAGAATAAACCCATGCAACATGTTATGGTAAAATGTTCTTAACGCACCTTCCCTTAAACGGCAAGTCCTCTTATACTTTCTTACCCCTAGAGGTCGGTATTTCAATCAAAATACAGTCAGCGCTATCTACTGGGTCTTTGTCAAATAAGTTGTATAGAAAATGGAAGATCCATGAAACGCATGAAACTTCCTTAAAATATCTTCACTTATACAATCTACTCAATACTTCATTCTATATTAATATCTGCTTAATATCTGATCATTACTTTTCTACCCTATCAGTCAGTAATAAAATGGCACTACAGTATAGTGCCCTCTATTAGTGTTCACATTAAATAGCATAAAGTATAATATTCTGAAGAATAACCCATGCAGCATGTTATGGTAAAATGTTCTTAAAGCACCTTCCCTTAATCGGTAAGTTCTCTTATACTTTCTTCCCCCCAGTGGTCAGTATTTTAATCAAAATACAGTAAGCGCCATCTACTGGGTCTTTGCCAAAATGTGGCAGAGCGTAACTATCAAATAAGCTGCATAAGAAAATGGAATATCCATTAAACGTATGAAACTTGCTTAAAATATCTTCACTTATACAATCTTCTCAATACTTAATTTATATAATATCTGCTTAATATCTGATCAATACTTTTCTACCCTCGCGGTCACTATTAAAATGGCACTACAGTACAGTGCTCTTTTATTAGTGTTCACATAAAATAGCATAGAGTATAATATTCTGAAGAATAACCCATGCAACATGTTATGGTAAAATGTTCTTAACGCACCTTCCCTTAAACGGCAAGTCCTCTTATACTTTCTTACCCCTAGAGGGTCGGTATTTCAATCAAAATACAGTCAGCGCTATCTACTGGGTCTTTGTCAAATAAGTTGTATAGAAAATGGAAGATCCATGAAACGCATGAAACTTCCTTAAAATATCTTCACTTATACAATCTACTCAATACTTCATTCTATTAATATCTGCTTAATATCTGATCAATCCTTTTCTACCCTCGCGGTCACTATTAAAATGGCACTACAGTACAGTGCTCTTTATTAGTGTTCACATAAAATAGCATAGAGTATAATATTCTGAAGAATAACCCATGCAACATGTTATGGTAAAATGTTCTTAACGCACCTTCCCTTAAACGGCAAGTCCTCTTATACTTTCTTACCCCTAGAGGTCGGTATTTCAATCAAAATACAGTCAGCGCTATCTACTGGGTCTTTGTCAAATAAGTTGTATAGAAAATGGAAGATCCATGAAACGCATGAAACTTCCTTAAAATATCTTCACTTATACAATCTACTCAATACTTTATTCTATGTAATATCTGCTTAATATCTGATCATTACTTTTCTACCCTATCAGTCAGTAATAAAATGGCACTACAGTATAGTGCCCTCTATTAGTGTTCACATTAAATAGCATAAAGTATAATATTCTGAAGAATAACCCATGCAGCATGTTATGGTAAAATGTTCTTAACGCACCTTCCCTTAAACGGCAAGTCCTCTTATACTTTCTTACCCCTAGAGGTCGGTATTTCAATCAAAATACAGTCAGCGCTATCTACTGGGTCTTTGTCAAATAAGTTGTATAGAAAATGGAAGATCCATGAAACGCATGAAACTACCTTAAAGTATCTTCATTTATACAATCTGCTCAATACTTTATTCTATATAATGTCTGCGTAATATCTGATCAATACTTTTCTACCTTAGCAGTCAGTATTAAAAGGCATTACAATACAGTGCCCTCTATTAGTGTTCCCATAAAATAGCATAAAGTATAATATTCTGAAGAATAACCCATGCAACATGTTATGGTAAAATGTTCTTAACGCACCTTCCCTTAAATGGCAAGTCCGCTTATACTTTCTTACTCCTAGTGGTCAGTATTTCAATCACAATACAGTCAGCGCCATCTATTGGGTGTTTGTCAAATAAGTTGTATAGAAAATGGAAGATCCATGAAACGCATGAAACTTCCTTAAAATATCTTCACTTATACAATCTACTCAATACTTCATTCTATATAATATCTGCTTAATATCTGATCAATCCTTTTCTACCCTCGCGGTCACTATTAAAATGGCACTACAGTACAGTGCTCTTTATTAGTGTTCACATAAAATAGCATAGAGTATAATATTCTGAAGAATAACCCATGCAACATGTTATGGTAAAAATGTTCTTAACGCACCTTCCCTTAAACGGCAAGTCCTCTTATACTTTCTTACCCCTAGAGGTCGGTATTTCAATCAAAATACAGTCAGCGCTATCTACTGGGTCTTTGTCAAATAAGTTGTATAAGAAAATGGAAGATCCATTAAACGCATGAAACTTCCTTTAAATATCTTCACTTATACAATCTACTCAATACTTTATTCTATGTAATATCTGCTTAATATCTGATCATTACTTTTCTACCCTATCAGTCAGTAATAAAATGGCACTACAGTATAGTGCCCTCTATTAGTGTTCACATTAAATAGCATAAAGTATAATATTCTGAAGAATAACCCATGCAGCATGTTATGGTAAAATGTTCTTAAAGCACCTTCCCTTAATCGGTAAGTTCTCTTATACTTTCTTACCCTAGAGGTCGTATTTCAATCAAAATACAGTCAGCGCTATCTACTGGGTCTTTGTCAAATAAGTTATATAAGAAAATGGAAGATCCATGAAAAGTATGAAACTTCCTTAAAATATCTTCACTTATACAATCTGCTCAAATACTTCATTCTATATAATATATGCTTAATATCTGATCAATACTTTTCTACCCTAGCGGTCAGTATTAAAATGGCACTACAGTACAGTGCTCTTTATTAGTGTTCACATAAAATAGCATAAAGTATAATATTCTGAAGAATAACCCATGCAACATGTTATGGTAAAATGTTCTTAACGCACCTTCCCTTAAATGGCAAGTCCGCTTATACTTTCTTACTCCTAGTGGTCAGTATTTCAATCACAATACAGTCAGCGCCATCTATTGGGTGTTTGTCAAAATGTGGCAGAGCGTAACTTACAAATAAGTTATATAAGAAAATGGAAGATCCATGAAAAGTATGAAACTTCCTTAAAATATCTTCACTTATACAATCTGCTCAAATACTTCATTCTATATAATATATGCTTAATATCTGATCAATACTTTTCTACCCTAGCGGTCAGTATTAACACATTGTGTGCGGGTCCATTTCGAAGCAGAATTGTACCGGAAACGGGCGTTTTGCTCGTCAATTCAGTTATTCACTTAAAACTCAATAGATCGAAAATTATTTCATTTTTTTAAACCAACTTTTCGTATTTTATATTGAAATATATAAAAAAAACATATAAATAGACAAATAAACACACATACATACATGCATATATATATATATATATATATATATATATAATATAAATATAATATATATATACATAAATATCATTTTCGCAAGGATAAAAAAAGTTAATTTTAAATCTAAATTGATTTTTTTTAACCAACCTTCCCGTTCTGTGGTTACGCATCGACTGATGTAAAAACTAGTTTTCATCTGTCTCAATTTTTCCAGAATCTGTGTAGTAGACAAGAACATTCGGCTTCGTTTTCCTCTATATACCGTTATTTTTGTACCCACAGACAAACCATATTGTTGCACTAACCCGTACTAGTACGTGTCCCTTGCTTCAGTATCAATCGTCAGAAAACGTACTAGTACGTGTCCCGCATACAATGTGTTAAAATAGCACTACAGTATAGTGCCCCCTATTAGAGTCCACATAAAATACCATAAAGTATAATATTCTGACGACTAACCCATTGAACATGTTATGGTGAAATGTTCCTAACAAACCCTCTCTTAATAGGTCGCTTAACATATATAATCGTAATCCCCTGGTGGTTAAAGAGCCCTCTTTTGGTATTAATATATTGCAGGATTAAAGAAGACATAAGTAACACGGTAAAGTAGAATGTGCCCAAAGCGTTCACCACTAAAAGTGTGCTTACTTCACGCTTTCTTCCCTTAGCTGTAAGTACTACAATTGTACTACAGTTCAGCGCCCTCTATTATTATCGTTATTAAAATGATTTAAATATTATAAGATCCTGCATAAAAGCATATGCAACATGGTATGATAAAATGCTCCCCATCCTTAATGTGTAGCTTATCATATACTTTCGTAACCCCCTGGTGGCCATTATTACACTATCTAGATGCCCTCTTTTGGTTTAAATATATTGCAAAGGACACAAGGGCCAAGCATCTCGGTAAAGTACAACGTGTCCAAAGTGTCCATCCTTAATAGTGCGCTCATTCTTTCTTTCCCTAGCGGTAAGTACTACAAAAGGCACTAAGATCCTGCATAAAAGCATATGCAACATGGTATGATAAAATGCTCCCCATCCTTAATGTGTAGCTTATCATATACTTTCGTAACCCCCTGGTGGCCATTATTACACTATCTAGATGCCCTCTTTTGGTTTAAATATATTGCAAAGGACACAAGGGCCAAGCATCTCGGTAAAGTACAACGTGTCCAAAGTGTCCATCCTTAATAGTGCGCTAATTTCATACTTTCTTCCTCTAGCGGTAAGTACTACAATGTTACTACAGTTCAGCACCTTCTATTATTGTCGGGTTTAAAATGATTTAAATAAATACTATAAGATCCTGCATAAGAGCATATGCAACATGGTATGATAAAATGTTTTCTATCCTTAATGTGTAACATATACTTTCGTAGCCCCCTGGTGGCCAGTATTACACTACCCAGATGTCCTCTTTTGGTTTAAATATATTGCATAGGACACAAGGGCCAAGTAACTCGGTAAAGTACAATGTGTCCAAAACGTCCATCCTTAATAGTGCGCTCATTTCATATATTCTTCCCTTAGCGGTAAGTACTACAATGTTACTACAGTTCAGCACCTTCTATTATTGTCGGGTTTAAAATGATTTAAATAAATACTATAAGATCCTGCATAAGAGCATATGCAACATGGTATGATAAAATGTTTTCTATCCTTAATGTGTAACATATACTTTCGTAGCCCCCTGGTGGCCAGTATTAGACTACCCAGATGTCCTCTTTTGGTTTAAATATATTGCATAGGACACAAGGGCCAAGTAACTCGGTAAAGTACAATGTGTCCAAAACGTCCATCCTTAATAGTGCGCTCATTTCATATATTCTTCCCTTAGCTGTAAGTACTACAATTGTACTACAGTTCAGCGCCCTCTATTATTATCGTTATTAAAATGATTTAAATATTATAAGATCCTGCATAAAAGCATATGCAACATGGTATGATAAAATGCTCCCCATCCTTAATGTGTAGCTTATCATATACTTTCGTAACCCCCTGGTGGCCATTATTACACTATCTAGATGCCCTCTTTTGGTTTAAATATATTGCAAAGGACACAAGGGCCAAGCATCTCGGTAAAGTACAACGTGTCCAAAGCGTCCATCCTTAATAGTGCGCTCATTTCATATATTCTTCCCTTAGCGGTAAGTACTACAATGTTACTACAGTTCAGCACCTTCTATTATTGTCGGGATTAAAATGATTTAAATAAATACTATAAGATCCTGCATAAGAGCATATGCAACATGGTATGATAAAATGTTCTCTATCCTTAATGTGTAACATATACTTTCGTAACCCCCTGGTGGCCATTATTACACTATCTAGATGCCCTCTTTTGGTTTAAATATATTGCAAAGGACACAAGGGCCAAGCATCTCGGTAAAGTACAACGTGTCCAAAGCGTCCATCCTTAATAGTGCGCTCATTCTTTCTTTCCCTAGCGGTCAGAATTGCAACTCTAACAAAGAACAGCACTCTCTATTAGTGTAGTAAAAATATGAAGCAGTATGGATCAAGCATATAAAAAACTGGAGTGACAGTTATGCATGTATCTGAATGTGAGATACGATCCTCACATTTGTTAATGAAGTGTACTTTTACACAGTTGTTAAAATATTTGTTTTTAATAACATGAAAGTAATTCGGGTTACAATACTAATAATAACAATACTAATTCGGGTACAGACGCACCTAGGACGCTACGTTTTTTTGCCAAATTTGGTGATTTTGTGGACTTGCCAAGTAGCAATAGTTCGGTTAGGTAGTTTGTCGTACCCGTATAAATTCTGATAATTTAATCTGCAAATATTGCGAAAAAATTATTTCTTTGTGTTTAAAATGTTATATTTCTTTCTACTTTTGTCTGCAAATTTTGCTAAAAATAGTGTTTTATAGTGTTATAGATTGTATTAATTATGCTTTTTCTACAAAAAATTGTATAAAATGGTAGATTTCTTCAACTTTTACTTTATGAGAAACACATACTTTCTACCCTTTTATTATTTGGCGATCAAAAACTATCACCAAATTGTGATGGCGAATAGAAAAAGAAAGTGAGAGTGTGAGAGAGGCGTGTTAAGTGTATCTATTCCATAATTCGACGATGATAAGTAGCATGCATTAATTCAACATTAACAATGTTTTTATGGGTCACAAAGTTTAAAGATGTTTTTTAGTGATAGAAGATATAAGACTTTTCAAACTTCAAGGCTTCAACAAATACGAGGTAGCAGTAAAAGAGCTGTAAACGATGTGCCCATCAAAGTCGAACGACGTGACGAAAGACGTGTGAGTGTTTTGGGCGGACAATAGGGAGTTACCTGTTAACTTTATGGTCGAATAGAAGAGGCATCAGTTTTCTTGGTAATGATCTTCGCTGACATTTGAACTTTGGAATGTTTCGAAAATAGAGCGTTATTTATTAACTTTATGGTCGAATAGAAGAGG
>CM063499.1:2579358-2584358 GCA_032207245.1 Pardosa pseudoannulata | reverse complement strand
TATTTATACAAATTTATTTTAGAATCGTATCGATAGTTTAGGAGAAGGTAAAGTTTATTCGCTTTGAATGGATGCCTCTATCCATTCCAGGTCCAACCACTTCATAAATTGGAGGACAGACGTACAGATAACTTAGGCTATTGTTATATAGGGGATTTCTTTTTATTAAATTAACTTAACTCAAATCTTATTGTATCTTAATAGCATTCACATTTATCTTACTGCCTTGACAGTATTTTTCTTAATAAAAAAAAAAAAATTCTTTGCTATCTTTAAACTTTCTTTTATTAGCTATCCTTCAACTTTCTCTTAGCCTTTTTAATATTTTATTATATTTATCTGTTAATTTTATGGGCCTAGTATTTTCTATTTATTTTTAATGTTATCTATAGACCTAAATTTTTTATTTTATTGTTTATCATCTTAATGACTGGACATTCGTCATAAATTTAATAGCCTCACAACAGGGGGTTAGGCCTTTGGCCAAGGAACCCCAGTAAACACTCCAATTAGTTCGAGGTTTAGTTCCTTTGCATTGTATCTTTACTTACTCCTAATATACGTAATATGTGGAAATTCTTATAAACGTCTCCGTATTAGACTTTAAGATTTTGACTGATCTTTACTTTTTTGGATGTCCTTGAGTCTGATGTAGACTCCACACTATGGTCAATTGTTCACCACTTCCTGATGGTGACCTTCAACGATGGTTCACGGGTTTCATTCACACACTGGGCCACTAAATGACCCGAGAGCGTGGATTCGTCCATAGGGTCTACCGCGCACTTTAGTTGCGCATCTGGCTGCCTTTGATCTTTGGAGAAAAACCGCCTCCGAAGCCATCGTCCGCCAAGGCTATTTTATCGTCTGCCGCCATTGACCACTATAAACCATACCCCTTCCAGACGATGGTGATGGCTTGCAGTGGACGATAGTTTGGAGGGGCTTTGAGAAAATAACCATTTTTTATTTATGCGTGCGTGCGTGTGTGTGTATGTATGTATGAACATGGTGATTTAAACAAACCAAAATTTGAATTCGTACTTTATAAGCCTACAGTTTATATCAAATTTGTTGCATGAATAAGTGTCAGTTTATCAAGTTTCGAACGACAAATTTGTTTATTGCAAATTTGTTGAATAAATTTGCGTCCTCTCATTCTTTGCATCATTATCGCCCAATATTGGTTTTGAAACCAAACTTTGAATACGTAAATTATACCAATTTTGTAATTTTCTATAACTTTTGGGTTAACTCCAAAAACCTGAAGTAGCAGTTACCTGCTAATTCCCCGTCGTGACTCCCGGGCAATGCGTATTTTCATTCAAGTTTATAAAATAACGTGTCGGCGTAGCTAAAAGACAGATGTTATTTATATGATAGTGTTTATCTGTTTTGTAAATGTAAGAATAAAATTATGACTAACGAAAATAATTTTTCTTTTCTATAAGAATACGAGAAAATCATTGAAGGGGGGGGGGAATCTCCCGATTTTTTAGCTTTCATAAAAATGTAAACCCATGAGTCGAAACACCGCTATGTGCATAAGAACAAGTGCTTTCGAGGGTAATCCCAACTGTCGGCACGAATTTCTACAAAGAAGGTTCTAGAACAAGAGAAGGTTCTAGTGTTTGTTTGTTTTAGCAAGGATCTAAACTCACGAGCCGAGACTTCACTGTGTGCATAAACAACAGGTGCATTCGCGAGAAATCCCAGCTGTCAACACGGACATATTTTGCTACAAAGAAAGTTCTAGAACCAATTTATTCTGTTTTCGTAAGGAATTCTAAGTAACGCGAGTGCACAGTACGCTCGCTTGTTTTTCCTACACGAACAAAAAAAATGGCACCAAATTTCGAATATTTAGTACAGGCTGAAGAAGAAAAACGATTCGAAACGAAAGTGTATATATATATATATATATATATATATATATATATATATATATATATATATATATATATATATATATATACAGGTTCGTCTGACTCTCGTCTTTCTTCTCTCCCCAAAATCGCAACAGGTCGGACGTTTGTCGCGCGCACACTGAATACACAGAGAGAGAAAGGGGGTTGTGACCTCCCGAAATTATGTACAAAAAAAAAAGAATGTCTTCTTCGCATTAAGTTTCGCTTACATCGTTTCACAAAACTGCAAAACCGCCCCAAAAAATCAAAAACAAAAAAAGAAATCCGTTGTTGATATGTGAAGCTCCAAGAAAAGACGTCCGTTCACTTCTGTTTTTTCTTTCTAAATCCGATACTTTTTTTCCCTTCCATTTTTCTAAACGTGATTCTTTCAGTTTCTTGCTTTTTTTGTTTTTTGGGCTTTTTTTTAGTCTTTCTTTTTACTTCCTGCCAGCTGTAAATGATAGAAAAGAAAAAAAAAAGAATCAACAATCGAGAAACTAAATGAATACACACATACTCAAACAAAATACTAATACATGGAATCACACATATAGAATATTTAAATACACAGAGGGTATTCCAACATTTTTACAACTATTTTGACTTTATCCATAATTTAAATTTAACTGTTAAAATGAAGACGTAATTGGCATCAAATTAGAATAGGGTTTAAATATCGTCTGTAAGTGTTAAAAATATTCAGTGTTTAAAATGAGGCCCAATGATGGCCGTATGCTTAGGGCTCTGATCTATTATACCGGAATGGGTTCGAATAGCCCTGTTAAAATGTGTCTATAGCAGGTGAGGATTTTACGTTTTAGAAGATGGGGAAGGCAGAAGGATAAGTTGAATCCACAGACACTGCGAAACACCACTTTAACACATTGTGTGCGGGTACATTTCGCAGCTGAATTGTACCTGGAGCGGGCGTTTTGAGCATCGATTTAGTTAGTCGGTTAAATCTCAATAGATCGAAAATTATTTCATTTTTAACCCACTTTTCGTATTTTATATTGAAATATATAAACAAATATAGAAATAGAAATATATAAATAACAACCATAAGATTTTTGGAAACAAAAAATATTTTTTTAGTGGATAAATTTAAAATAGTATCGTAAATATGAAAAATCAAATATAAATAGTAGTATATAGTTTTAATTGTTACCCGTTCTATGGTTCCGCATCGACTGATGTAAAAACTAGTTTTTACTTGTCTCAATTTTTCCAGAATATTTGTAGTAGAGAAGAACATTCGGTTTCGTTTTCCTGTATATATATACCGTTATTTTTGTACCCACAAACAAACCCTGTTGTTTCACTAACCCGTACTAGTACGTGACCCGCGCTGAAGTATGAATCGTCAGAAAAAGTACTAGTACGTGTTCCGTGCTCAAGTATAAATCGTCAGAAAACGTACTAGTACGTGTGCCGCGCTCAAGTATCAATTATCAGAAAACGTACTAGTACGTGTCCCTTGCTCAAGTATCAATCTTGAGAAAAAGTACTAGTGCGTGTCCCTTGTTCAAGTATCAATCGTCAGAAAACGTACTAGTACGTGTCCCTTGTTCAAGTATCAATCATCAGAAAACGTACTAATACGTGTCCCTTGCTCAAGTATCTATCATCAGAAAAAGTACTAGTACGTGTTTTTTGCTCAAGTATCAATCGTCAGAAAGAGTACTAGTGCGTGTCCCTTGCTCAAGTGTCAGTCGTCGGAAAACGTACTAGTACTTGTCCCGCATACAATGTGTTAATGTATTCAAACGAGCAAGTGGAAAAGTGGTGTGTTAGGATGCAATGACCCTTCACTGCATAAGGCAAGGGCAAAAAGTCAGGACCTGCGGACGCCTACAAGTTAAAGAAGTTCTTAGAATAAAATAATATAGAATACTGGATTACGTTTGAAGGAGGATCCAGAATGCTTATAGGAAGCAAATAAGAAAAACGGCTACACCCCAAAAATATTACTATAGGGTGAGAAATAATTGAAAGAAAGGAAAATGGGAGAGAAGAAAGAGGAGAACGACAGTGGCGTTCGGAGCCTCCTGGTCGAAAAAGAAAATATTGTTTTGACTCAAGTGTGGAGTTCCTGAGAAGTCTCTCGTCTGACTCCTGGTTTGCGATCTCTGGATGTGCTCCCTAGTTGTTCCAGAATCCCCGCAGCTGATTTGCAGCTTGTTGTTTTTGAACCTACACCACAGTTGCCTAAAATTTCTTCAGACCCATCCCACAAGTGTCCGTATGTGAACTTTAACAAGTGTTGTTAAACTAAGTAATTACATTTTTGTAAAGTCACCACCAGATTTAACATAGAAACAAATTTAATAATTTTTTATGGATATTCGCCACTTACGAAGCTATATTAAATATTGTAGCTAATGCATAATATATGTAAAAAATGGAATGTAAATGCAGCTAGTTAAAATTACTCTTTTATGATCATTTATGACCAGATAAAGGGCTAGAGCTACAGGTAACTCCCTGAAGCGAACATATGTTGTAAGCCACATGTACATTGTAACAGTAAGTATAGGCAAATGTTTAGCCACATGTACATTGTAATAGTAAGTATAGGCAAATGTTTAGCCACATGTACATTGTTTGTTTACATGTACATTGTAACAGTAAGTATAGGCAAACGTTTCCCGCATACATTTTGTTCAGTAGAAGGGGCAGGGCGGCAGGTCGCAGTACTTTCTCTCCAGCTTGGGCCCGCAGGCCGCCCCTTCGTTCCGGGGCGCAACCTTCACCGTCTTTGTCCGATGCCGGGTAGCGCCTTCGCCGCAGCTCCGAGAACAGCTCGTCCACTCAGACCAAGGGTTCAGCTGGCAGTCCACCGCTACAACGGGGGCGTGGCCAAATGTGAGACAAAGAAAGGCGTAGCCAAATAAGCTCTAAGGCGAATGATCTAAGGCACATGCGCACTCACCATATGCATTTATCTGCATCTACATATGTGCTACGTATATATAGGTATATATGCTATATATGTATATATTTGTATATGTTCATACATATGTGTGTGTATGTATGCTGCGTGTCTCGGCTTAAATTAATAAATAATTTAGATAAATTTAGCAACATTTT
>CM063499.1:2564358-2574358 GCA_032207245.1 Pardosa pseudoannulata | reverse complement strand
AACCATTCGGTCATCAATTGGCTTTTGTTCGTTTTTTTCATATGAACAACAAATTTAAACTTACACTTTCAGTGAAGTTTCGGTGAGTTGTGTATTTAGGGGACCAGCTACATATTGAAAAGAGAAAAAATATAGTTTTGATTATCCTGTATCACAAGTAGCTGGAAATGATTTGCAACTTTTGTATACCATTTATCTAACAATTGGGAATGTTTTCATGAATTTTTAGAAACGCAGCCTGTATATTACAGAATTTATAAATCAGGAGTGGTCAAGCTCCTTGATATTCCGATCCATATTTCAAAATTTGAAATTTTTCTTGAGCCGCAATTAAATACGTATTTATAAAAGATATGCAAGAAAGGTATTAATTTTTTTTTACAGAAATTATATTTATTGAATGTCATTTGAAAGTTCTTCGTTCTTTAATTTTTCAAAGATTTTTTTTA
The DNA here is from genome assembly GCA_032207245.1 of Pardosa pseudoannulata. Classification (NCBI taxonomy): domain Eukaryota; kingdom Metazoa; phylum Arthropoda; class Arachnida; order Araneae; family Lycosidae; genus Pardosa; species Pardosa pseudoannulata. Next base: position 2,573,909 of record CM063499.1, on the reverse strand, counting down.
ATTGTCGATGATTTTTTTGCATTGTTCCGAATGTAATTTACAATGTGGTACACTGTTTTCGTAACATCAGGATATTTTGAATATTTTGTAACGAGATGTTGTCGGTGAATGATGCAGTGAATCGGTATGAATTGTGGAATTTGAGAATCATCTCTTAAAAGCCCAATAAGACCGATTTTTTTTACCCAGCACTGCCGGAGCTCTATCAGTTATAATAATTTTAAAAAATATAATAACACAAAAATGAAAATGGAACTCGGGTACATTTATCGAGAGCCACAAATAATCCTTCAAAGAGCCGCATGTGGTTTGAGAGGTGCAGGTTGGCAACCCCTGGTATAAATGTTTCTTTAAAACATCTCACAGATTTTACTAATGTTATTCTCCATCATACCTAAAGTTTATTTTGACAACTTATAAAACAAGTAAGATTCGGTTTATAAAGAGAAAAGTAATAGCTGAAATTAAATTTCATACACTCCATAAACGACGAGATATAAACATCTAAAAGAAATATTCTCTCGCTGAGCATGCTTAAATTCTGAGAGGAGAATGCTAAATTGTGTACTATTTATTATTAGCTGGAAAAGAATATAACGTTTATTTGGAAAGTGATCATTTGACCAACATCGATAGAAAAGGGTATAGATGAAATGTCGGTACGTTTAGTGTTAGTGATGCTTGTGGGTACTGCTGGTGATGCATAATGTCCCTAAACAACCTTAGCTTATTAGTTCTATGCTTTACTTTGTTTTTATTTATCCCTAACCACTTTTACTATATATGTATGCAATATATCCAAATTATTTCACTTTAATATATATTTAAAAACCTTCTCTCTCCCATTCTAATTCCTTAAAATCTTTTTCCCAGCCATTAAATGTCTTAATCAAAGGAGCGTCCTCGACTTAAAATTGTATCGATACATTTCCCAAAGCTTTCTGTCCTATAGATGTCAATTTTCTGTCTATTAAACACGTGTTCCAGCTTTCGCCGGCAAATGGTTCCGGGGTTGTATGATCTTAACACTTAAATTCATTGAGTTAGTTTCTTGTCCCCTGGGAAAATTCTTTCTGTCTTCGCTCTTGGGTGCACCTTTGATCGAGCAGAATGATTTTTGTGTTTTTTCACTGGTCTGTGGTTGACTAGTAAAGATGTCCATTTTAGCAGCTCTAAGATAAAGTTTTAATTAGAATTGTACCGGTCTCTTTCAATGGTCCGACTGCATCGTTACTACTACTAGCTGATTAGGCTTTCTCCTTGCCCAGTAGCCCGGACAAGTAAAAACAATAGGGGCTACATAATTATTGTGACCGGCAGGTATTATTTTGATAGATTACATGTATATATAATAAAATAAATAAAGGCAAATCCTCGTGCTGGAGGGCGTTGTGTTCAAATACGTCTACAACGTTATAATACTCACGGCAAGGGGGGTTGTCCTTGCACTTCCTCCGCTGCACCAACTTGGGCGGGCAGGGCTTTCCTCCGTTCTCTGGGTTCAGCTTGATCATGCGCCGCCTATCGCGCCGTCCGTTGCCGCAGGTCGTCGTGCACTGTGTCCAGTCGGACCATGGAGTCACCACGCAGTCGATCACCGGAGGGGCGTGGTCTTTGTTGCCGCTCTGCTGGGAGGGGAGTGCCGGGGACGTAGACAGAGGGGTCAGGGCGCTCAGCGGGGCTGAAAACATAACACACGTGGTATCAGATGAAATAAACGAGCATCTTGTGTATACAGGGTGCTTCAAAAATGCAACTAAAAACTTCTAGGAGGGGTAGGATGAAGATAATTGTGTATTTGAGAAAATAATCTCACCTTAAATACCGCCAAGGAGCCACATTTTGTAGCATTTCGCCAAATATGGCGACAGAATTAGGACACCTAAAACGTTAACAACCCCGTATTTCTTTACGATTGAACACATGACTCTTCAATACTTTGGGTTTCTGAGTGCTTTATGTGTACTCTACCCCTCCTAGAATTTGATTCCTCTAGCAGAGCAGCACCCTGTGTATCGAGATATAGATACGCACAGACATGAACAACGAGATACATAGAGACGGAAGTATACGGTGATGACAGTACATGCAAGAATTTACGGAAAGGCATTTTTGGTTAGAGAGAGAGAGAGAGAGAGAGTTTGTTGTGTTTACCGCATACGAGTCCTTTCTCGAGGTGAACTTTGGCATCCTTCATCGTGTAAGCGTAGGCGACGGCTGAAGGAGGCAGCGAAGCTCTCACGTAGTCTGTTGTGAAGGCGGCAGCATGCGCGAGACAGAAAAAAGAGGGCGTGGGGATGGAGGGAGGAAGAAGTGAGTCGGTTAGTGGCTTTGGAGAAACAGCAACAGAGGGAGAAAAGACGCACGTCGCTGCGCGGAGGGGATTATGCCGGTGGCGCCATCTAGGGACGCACGGATCGCGATGCTTTTGAGTTTTGACTCTTTCCCTTTCATTCGGGTTCCGGTAACTGAATTACTTCAGCTTTTTTTACTTAAGCAAATCGAGGACTCAATGTGTTGATTTATGCACACGGTTAAGGTGGCGCCATCTGGTGGCGTTTATCGGACAAACAGGGGAAATAGTACCATTTTCTTTTGAATCTCCGATAGGTATATTATTCAACTTAACGCTACACTACAGACAGTGTAACCTGAATGTCTATTAGTGTGGTGGTGAGGGGTAGATAATGAATAAATGGACGGGAAATTTAAAGCACTAGTATTTGAAACATACAAAGTCTTCTATGTACGTAAATGATGTCGTGGACACTCTGTCCCTCCCTCTGCGCAGTGACGTTTGGTCCGGTGGTTAATAAAGTGAGATAAATAAGTCAAAGAAATGAACGGGTCACGTGACTATAATAACTTGCCCTTTCTCAAAAATTTGAAATACACTTCTCGAATTAAATAATTTTTCACGTGCACACAGACGCAGACAAATATATGTGTATATTTATTGATGTACAGTATATATATATGTCTATGTATATATATATATATATATATATATATATATATATATATATATATATATATATATATATATATATATATATATATAATCTAAACTCCTTGGATCAACAGCCCCTAGAGGGCCAGGGCCTAAGGTGCCAATCTCCATTTACGTGACCAAGGGCCCTGGGTGCGAAGCATATGTCCTGGCTAGGTGGTCAACCTTATGCGGAATCCCCGTGTTTAGTTCCCAAGCACGCTTGGTCTTCAGTTCATTTACACACTGAAGGGATGAAAGGCTGAGTCAACCTTACCCAGCCCGGGGATCGAACCTCGGACCTGTGTCGTGGTGCGCGCTACCGAAGTGCGTGTGAAGCGCTACCCCAACTCCACTGGGATTTTATGTATATATATAGACACATTTAAACGTTATATAAATGTTGAACAGTAACAAATAAGGAATTGGTAGTGTTAATTTCTGAATTGCTTAGTTTGGTTTGGTTTGGTTTGGAGCGCTACGGTCTACTGTTTTGCACACGAGGGCTAATGAGACCGGGACCTACGGTTTAAAGCCGATTCCGAACGGCTACAAACATCCATGCCAGCAGCGGGATTCGAACCCGCGAACTTCGGTTCCGAAGAGCAGCGCTCTACCATTCGGCCATCGTTCGGCATGAATTGCTTAGAAAATGTCAAAGAAATTTTAAGTTATTCGACGTTGTAATTTTCTGTAAATGGAGGGTGAGCAAAGAATATTGTGAAACAGGTCCTATTCCAGCAAGATGTAGCAGTTAAAAATTAGTCTAAGGTGTTATTAAAAAGCAGTAACAATAACGCTAATGCAAGAAAAGACAGACTTAACTACGGAATTCCCCGACAGATGACGACAGTGTAAAATGTTTACGGAATTCAACTACGCGTGAGCTCTTCATTCGATTTTTTTTGTGCTATCAAAACTGTTCAGCAGATTCTATACGATACGGTGTTCAAGAAATAAATCTAATCAAGGCGATTTCTACACCAAATGAAAAAATTGCCACGTTTGGTAAAGAATTAAATTAGAATGAATATATATATATATATATATATATATATATATATATATATATATATGTATGTATGTATATATATGTATATATATATATATATATATATATATATATATATAATATATATATATATATATATATATATATATATATATATATATATATATATATATATATATATATATATATATATATATATATATATATATATATATACAGTCAAACCTGTCTATCTTGAAATCTGCTTATCTCGAAAACCTGTCTATGTCGAATTTTTTCAATTTTCCTACATTTTCAATAAAAATTTAACGTATTTTCCAAACCTATCTCAAATTATTTTTTCCCTAAACCTGTCTATCTCGAATTTTCGTAAGAAACACGACATTCCAGTTTAGAACCTTATTGCGTTGACAACCTCACAAGTTCCCATTTCTCGGAAATACACTTCTAGTTTTCTTTCTAGGGGGGTTATTTGGTCAGGACTGGGTGGGAATCGTACTAAAAAAGTTTTGCATCAAAAACTCCTAATGGATTACTTTCTGTAAGGTATGTAAAGGAAACTGAAAGTACTGCAAGTTTTCAATCTTTTGTATTGTGTAAAGAAATTTTCTTAGTCTATTTTCATAAAACCTGCGTATCTCGAAACCTGTTTATCTCGAATTTGTTTTTTACTCCCAAGAGATTCGAGATATACAGGTTTGACTGTATATATATATATATATATATATATATATATATATATATATATATATATATATATATATATATATATATATAAAGTGAAAAATCTCTAAAAATTTACATAGACCAATGTTATACACTTCCTCATAATTTTTAAAATAGTAAACGTAGATTAAAGCTTAAAAATTGTGATTTAAATATCTGTAGACTATAACAACAAAATGAAATTTCTCATCAATATAAAGTATATTTTTACAATATTAAATATCTGCACTGCACACAGGAATTTTATAACAACAAGAATGAAATAGAAGAGAATTCTCATCATGACCGCCCCAATTATAAAGTGGGTTGTGGGACACAATAAAAAAGAAAATATTGCGCAAGAAAGAGGTTTACAATAAAGAAAATGATTAAATACATAATTTTCATTTTTGCACACGAGAATTTTTACTGCATCTTGAGAACATCACGAAAGAAAGAAGGTGTCGGACGAATAGCAATTTAGAAATTTACCCCAAGAAACTGACTATTGCATTACGAAGTGATCCTTAGGGTTGTGAAAAATTAGAAAAAGAAGAGGGGTGTGGAGGTACAGACTGTGGTTCCCTAATTAGAAGAGTTTGAATGCTCTCATTCCAAGATAACTGTGACCGCCTCGTGTAGAATGCTCATTCCCAAGAAACTGTGACCGCCCGTGTACCATGATGACGAAGAGTGGGTTGTGAATGGACACAATAAAAAGAAAATCATTCGCATGCGCAAGAAAGAGGTGTAGATAGACAGACAGTAAAGAAAATGATTGGATATGCCCCAACTAAATATTCTGTATAAGCCAGTTTCGTATTAAGAGTTTCCACTGCATAGCCTGAAAACATCATCTGTCGGTGAATTTTGAATTTATAAATTCTTAACTGCTATTGCATCATTAAAATAATCCTTAGAGTCAAGTTTGAAGTCCATTACCAAGAGAATACCTCGACGCCTGTCGGAGATAAGACCTGGGGTTCCCTAATGGTGAATGAGTTTGCAGATGTTCCTGAATTGGATCCTGTTAACTGCTATCACAGCATTAAAAGAATCCTTAGAGCCAGCTTTGAAGCCCATTCAAACCACTGAATCACTGTCTCGGCGACTATAAAAGATAATAAGACTTGGGGTTCCCTAACGGTGAAGGAGTTTAGAAAACGTTTCATAAATCAGATCATCTTAACTGCTATCACAGCATTAAAAGACAATCCATAGAGCCCAGCTTTGAAGCCAATTCAAACCATGATCCACTGTCTCGGCGACTATAAAAGATAATAAGACTTGGGGTTCCCTAACGGTGAAGGAGTTTAGAAACGTTTCACAATCAGATCATCTTAACTGCTATCACAGCATTAAAATAATCCTTAGAGCCAGCTTTGAAGCCCATTCAAACCACTGAACCACTGTCTCGGCGACTATAAAAGATAATAAGACTTGGGGTTCCCTAACGGTGAAGGAGTTTAGAAACGTTTCACAATCAGATCATCTTAACTGCTATCACAGCATTAAAAGAATCCTTAGAGGCAGCTTTGAAGCCCATTCAAACCACTGAATCACTGTCTCGGCGACTATAAAAGATAATAAGACTTGGGGTTCCCTAACGGTGAAGGAGTTTAGAAACGTTTCACAATCAGATCATCTTAACTGCTATCACAGCATTAAAATAATCCTTAGAGCCAGCTTTGAAGCCCATTCAAACCACTGAACCACTGTCTCGGCGACTATAAAAGATAATAAGACTTGGGGTTTCCTAACGGTGAAGGAGTTTAGAAACGTTTCACAATCAGATCATCTTAACTGCTATCACAGCATTAAAAGAATCCTTAGAGGCAGCTTTGAAGCCCATTCAAACCACTGAATCACTGTCTCGGCGACTATAAAAGATAATAAGACTTGGGTTTCCTAACGGTGAAGGAGTTTAGAAACGTTTCACAATCAGATCATCTTAACTGCTATCACAGCATTAAAATAATCCTTAGAGCCAGCTTTGAAGCCCATTCAAACCACCGAACCACTGTCTCGGCGACTATAAAAGATAATAAGACTTGGGGTTCCCTAACGGTGAAGGAGTTTAGAAACGTTTCACAATCAGATCATCTTAACTGCTATCACAGCATTAAAATAATCCTTAGAGCCAGCTTTGAAGCCCATTCAAACCACCGAACCACTGTCTCGGCGACTATAAAAGATAATAAGACTTGGGGTTCCCTAACGGTGAATGAGTTTTGAAACGTTCCCCAATCAGATCCTCTTAACTGCTATCGCAGCATTAAAAGAATCCTTAGAGCCAGCTTTAAAGCCCATTACCAAGACACTATCTCGACGACTGTAAGAGATAATAAGACTTGGGGTTCCTTAACGGTGAATGAGTTTTGAAACGTTCCCCAATCGGATCCTCTTAACTGCTATCACAGCATTAAAAGATTCTTTAGAACCAGCTTTGAAGCCCATTCAAACCACTGAACCACTGTCTCGGCGACTATAAAAGATAATAAGACTTGGGGTTTCCCTAACGGTGGTGAGGAGTTTAGAAACGTTTCACAATCTTTATCTTAACTGCTATCACAGCATTAAAGAAATCCTTAGAGGCAGCTTTGAAGCCCATTCAAACCACTGAACCACTGTCTCGGCGACTATAAAAGATAATAAGACTTGGGGTTTCCTAACGGTGAAGGAGTTTAGAAAACGTTTCACAATCAGATCATCTTAACTGCTATCCAGCATTAAAAGAATCTTAGAGCCAGCTTTGAAGCCCATTCAAACCACTGAACCACTGTCTCGGCGACTATAAAAGATAATAAGACTTGGGGTTTCCTAACGGTGAAGGAGTTTAGAAACGTTTCACAATCAGATCATCTTAACTGCTATCACAGCATTAAAATAATCCTTAGAGCCAGCTTTGAAGCCCATTCAAACCACTGAACCACTGTCTCGGCGACTATAAAAGATAATAAGACTTGGGGTTTCCTAACGGTGAAGGAGTTTAGAAACGTTTCACAATCAGATCATCTTAATTGCTATCACAGCATTAAAATAATCCTTAGAGCCAGCTTTGAAGCCCATTCAAACCACTGAACCACTGTCTCGGCGACTATAAAAGATAATAAGACCTGGGGTTCCCTAACGGTGAATGAGTTTTGAAACGTTCCCCAATCGGATCCCCTTAACTGCTATCACAGCATTAAAAGATTCTTTAGAACCAGCTTTGAAGCCCATTCAAACCACTGAACCACTGTCTCGGCGACTATAAGAGATAATAAGACTTGGGGTTCCCTAACGGTGAATAAGTTTTGAAACGTTCCCCATTCAGATCCTCTTAACTGCTATTACATCATTAAAATAATCTTTAGAGCCAGCTTTAAAGCCCATTACCAAGACACTATCTCAACGACTGTAAGAGACAATAAGACTTGGGGATTCCTAACAGTGAATGAATTTTCAGACGTTCCTCAATCAGATCCTCTTAACTGCTATCGCAGTATTAAAATAGTCCCCAGAGTCACGTTTGAAGCCCATTACGAAGAGAATACCTCGATTTTTGTAGGAGATAAGCTCTGGTGTTCCCTAAGGGTTAATCTCATTGCTTCCAATCTCCCTAGAGCAGTGGATGTCGACAACATCAAAATAATGACTGGAGATGATTACTTAAAAAACATCTGATCAGGTTTGGACTGGTGTACTCTGCGGCTTGGTCACTTTGCCTGACGTACACCAAGAAGGTAGGAGATCAATTGAACTCATGTCCTGGGACTTGACAGCTATGATTCTGGCAATGATTTTAACCCCTTCCTGGTTTTTCCGAGCTGAACTCGGGCAGGAGAAATGCACCATCCTAGCTCATCCCGAGTGTACCTCGGGCACTGTGAAATTTTACACTGTACAATCAGTCTTTCCCGAATTATCTCACATGTGATTTTTATTGCTTCGAATGCTTTTGTTTACTTTTCTGGCTACTAGATTACTTGTTGCTCAAAGAGAGACAGCAAGGTGAAACAATGTTTCACAGTTCAGATTGCGATGTTGGACTCTACAGTACCGTGTTTTCGATTGTATCATACACGATCAAATTTTGATTAATAATTACATGATAATTTATATAAATGCAAAAGGATATAAATAAAATTTAATTCAAGATACAGGTTAGGAATTCTAAGCTTTATATTTATAGTTAGTGTGAATTGAAAGTCTAATGATTTCAACCGTACAGAAAGCCAACTATACATTTAAATTACACATTTATTTAAATTGATATTTTTACATTAATGTTTAGGAAATTTTGTACGCGAACGATGCTATTATGTTTATAAAGCTATGCATGTATGAAAATAAGCATAAAAAATTGACATTTTGGACCTATAATCCAGAAATAAAATGAACCTGGAAGAGGTTAATTGCTTTTTAAATGTTAATGAACTATAATTGGCTCTCCGGAATAGACTATTGCCATTTATGCCAAAATCTGACACAAGATAGAGAATCTTTGAAAATGAGAGGAAATTTTTTTACTGTACACTGGATAAATTTACTGACTTTACTGAAAAATAAAAAAGAAGAGGAGTGGCGGGGGACAGAATAGAAGAGAATGCTCATTCCCAAGAAACTGTGACTGCCCGTGTACCATGATGAAGAGGAGTGGCGTTGTGGATGGACACAATAAAAATAAATTCATTCGCATGGACAAGATAGAGGTTGGATGGACAGACACAAGAAAATGATTGGATATGCCCCAACTAAATATTCTGTATAAGGCAGTTTCGTATTAAGAGTTTCCACTGCACAGCCTGAGAACATCATCTGTCGGTGAATTTTGCGTTTATAATTTTGCTAGTTAGGACCAAA
>CM063499.1:2551858-2559358 GCA_032207245.1 Pardosa pseudoannulata | reverse complement strand
AGACCCACAGAAGATCGATATATTGCTATTTTATACAAGCGGAATCGCAAAGCGTCCTCACAAGTGTGCCATCTATGGTTACAGCGCCCATGGTTAAGATGATATCTGCAGCTACTGTACACCGAAGATTACATACGAGTGGACTGTACGCCCGGGTACCTCGAGTTTGTGTTTTTCTATCCGCCCAATCAAGAGGGACATGATTAAAGTGGTGCCAGGAACATGTCAGTTGGACTGTATCTGAGTGGGGCAATGTCATGTTTACTGATGAGTCAAGATTTGTTCTGGAGCCAGATGACAAGCGGATACGGATATGACGTGAACAAGGACCACTCAATCAGAACCAAAGCATCACCGAACATCACGCATTTCGATGCCGAAGCATTATGGTGTGGGCAGGGATATCATTAGGATACCGCACCGACCTGCATATCTTTAAACGGGGTTCTGTGACGGCTGTCCGGTATCGAGATGAAGTCCTAGAACCTATTGTGAGGTTTTACTTTGCAGCGGTTGGCCCTAAATTTGTTTTAATGGACGATAATGCACATCCCCATACAGCTGAAATCGTCGATGACTACCTGGAGAGTCAAAGGATTGGACGTATGGCGTGGCCAACATATTCACCCGACCTTAATCCCATTGAAAATCTTTGGGATGCTCTCAGCCATGCTGTATCTTCACATTTCCCACCTTCAGCCACTCTTATTGAGCTGAAAACTGCTCTACAATAAAAATGGTGATTGCTTAATTCTGCTGTGGTTGACCACCTAAGTGAAAGCATGGTCACTAAGTGTAAACTTTGTATACAGATGAGGGGGATCACATACCCTATTAACACTTTGACTGCCATGGCTATCATATGTGATATCCAGTGATATTTCCGTTGAGACACTGGCTATCCGATATGATAGCCATGGTGTTTTAACACTTCAGGCCATGGCTATCAAAGATGTTATCAGTTACATGAAAATCGTATTGGAGTTTGATTGTTGGGCTCCCTACGATGTGTTAGGTATACGTGGTTTGCGCAAATTGGTATATGTGACGATTTTATGAGCTAAGTTTTATGAAAAATTAAATATTTGGAACATGCAACAAAAAAGGGAATATATATAAATAGAGAGAGTTTGTTTTAAAATATTGTTTGTTTTGAAATATTGTTTTTATATATAGTTTTATGTTGAAAAAATACAAATTACACAAAAAAAAGTTTGGCCCCGTTGTGAACATTTGCAATTTTGGCTTGGCAGTCAAAGTGTTAATGTCCTGTTTTTCATTTTTTGCTGTTTATTTTCATTTTACACATAATTCTATCTAAGTCTCCAGTATGTCATTATCTGATAACTTACAAAAATTTAATATTGTTTTTAGTTCTGTATATAATTATTGACTCTGTTTTATGCATAAATATATATGCTACTTTCCTGCGAATTTTATGTCAATCAAAGCAGTATTTGTTGACTTTTTTGCATTTTACATCTTCGTGCTTAACTTTTGGAAGTGAATGTATAATTTTGACATTGGTAGATTTTTTTTTGTGCTACATACGTAATTAACCAAATAACTTATTAAAAATTTTAAGAACTGATCCAGTACTACAGTTCATAAAATGAATAGTAAAATATTGAATGTAGATTAGATATATTTTTTATTTGAGCTGTTTTCATAGAAATTGAATTAAGTAAGATATACACACTGAAAAATATAATTGTCTATATAATTTCAGATTTCAAAATTTCTTTTTATATGTTAGGTCATTTTAAAGATCAGTGATATAGGTATCTTGTGAATGAAAGAAATTCTGGTAGCTGCCTTGTAATTTTTACAGATAATTAACCATTTGGATTAGAAATCTAGCGAATTACAAAAAATTATCTGAACCCTTAATTTGGCTAAATGCGCTATAGTATAATTGTCAGTGTTCGCCTCAGCGGACATTAATTATCTCAAAAATGGAAAATGATATATATTTTTGTTTATTTTACAGAGATCCTAATGTCTATACAGACATGGGAAAAAAACAGAAATTAAAATTAAAAAATATTTGAAAAAACATCTTGTCAAATTAAGGGTTAACTACAGTTAAGATTATTTATGTTCTTAGTTTTATGCGCTACTATAAAAAATGTACAAAATATTTCAAAAACTACTTTACTTAAAGAAGAAATGGGTCTGAACGTAAGCAGTCTACTTAAAGGTATACAATAGTTCATCTCAGGCGCTCTTTTAGCATGCGCCAAAATTCCTTTTCCGAACTATAGTCGGTTGGTATGACGTTGCTCTCTGATACTGGAATTCACGGGTCGAATCCCGCTTGTGGAATGGTTGTTCGAAATCGGCTTTAAGTAAAAGTGTTGTTTTCTTTTTTATCTGTCTCCTCTTTTTTGTTTTATTTTTATTTATTTATTTAATTTTTTTAAAGGCATCGTTACGTCTTTTCTCGCCAAGGAACATCCACACATCTGAAGACTTTTTTTTAAACGTAGATGCATGGTTTCCGCGCACCTGGAAAGTCAGGGGAAGTCATGGAAAATCATGGATTTAGACAATGGATTAATTTTGTCATGGAAAGTCATGATTTTCTAAGTAAAATGAGTAAAAGTCATGGAAAGTCATGGATCCGCTAAACTACTGATTAAATAAAAATGCATTGAATTGTTTAATTCTATTTTTACTTGTTGTCTGAAGTTTCTGAGTTTGGTATTTATGTATTATCCTATTGACCATATTGCCAATTAAAATTTGTTTACCAAGGAAACTCAAAGCAAGAAAGCTTAATGGATGGGTAAATGTATATTATTCTGGTCTTTTCTTAAATTGTAGATTAAAATTTTATTAATATGATATTCATTATTTTTTAATAAAAATTAGTTAAGATTTTTGCGCAAAATATAAGTTTATCCCTAGGGATATTGTATATAAACGTTATAGGGTTATATTTGGCTATTATTCATGGTCACCCGGATAATACCAAAGTACCCTGAATTCAAATTGGAAACATTTTGATTGAAAAATTGCTATATGATTGAACTTAGGTATGTAGATACAACAATTTATTTTTATGTGAGTTTATTAACACTTATAAAGTAAGTTTATAGTTTTTTATGATAAAATTCCTGGAATTTCTCTAAAAGCGTATATTTTATTTGTATGTACATCAGAAGTTGTATTCATATATACTTTAACGAAAGCTTTTTAAAGTCATGGAAAATGATCTGCTAAATCAGGGAAAGTCATGAAAAGTCATGGATTTGAAAAATTTTATTTTGGCAGATAACCTGTAGATGGATTATTAACTTTCGAACAGAAAAAATTAGATCGTAGCAGAGTACTAAATCAAGATTCTTTTTGAAAGTATGGGATCTTAAAACGCGCAGGTGAACATTTTACTTAAGCTATGCCACTAAGATATTGAGTGCAGGGGCGGACTAAGGCCTAGGCAATCTAAGCACGTGCCTCAGGACCTTAATTTTTGGTGCCCAAAAGTTTTTAATTTTAACTTTTATTTTAACAGAAAAGCGTGATATTCATAATTATTGCTGAAACGTACCCAAATTGTGCCGAATCGTTGATTGATAAAGTCGACGATCGTTCCCGTGCTTTATGCATCCACGCCCGCGAGTGTCGATGTGTGTATGTACGATCGAACCTCGCGCTTATCAAGCCTTTACTATACACGTGTTTAAAAAGTCAAAAGTAGCTATTAAAAATCAGTGTCTCCTGAACGTATTGCATCTTATGTGAGTTGTGATTGAAAATTCTTTAATTAGCAACATTAAAAAAATATCAGAGGGATATAAAACTATTAACAATAAATTCAAAACAATTTTTCATGATAGTGATGTTAGTGATTCTTCAATAGACGAATTAAATGTTATGAACAAGACTTAAACCTAGCAGAGATGAAAAATGAAGTATTACAATTTAAGACTTTTATAAGTAAAGAAAATATTATTTCGCCTGTATCCATGTTGCCATTTATTCAGGAAAATAATACTATTGCAACATTTCCTAATTTAAACATAATTTTGAGAATTTATTTAACCCATCCAATAAGTAATGCAAGCGGTAAAAATTCATTCTCAGTAATGGCCAGAATGAAAAAAAAAAAAAGAAAAAAAAATTAAGATCTACATTAGGCCAACAAAAATGAAATAGTTTATCATTACTTTATATAGAAAAAAGAGTTATTAAATAACTCGGTTAATTATGACAAACTAATTGACGAGTTTGCAGAATTATAAGCGAGAAAAAAAGGCAACATGACTAATCAATCTGGGTATAATTGTTCAAGTATTGTTGTTTGTTCAACTTCTCTTCTTAGCCCACTCTCCTGTTTCTAATCATGGATCTTGTTGGTGCTTCAACCACATTTGGCGAAATTGGCGTGCTTGCAGCTTACGTGCGTGGCGTGCTTGCAGCGTGGCGTTTGAAATCTGGCGAGGGGATCGTAACTCAACAAATTGATACATAAACAAAAACAACATTTTGAGGAAAAATTTTACAAAAATTGAATATTTAAAATCCTTTTTTGCTTGTCTAGTCTTTGCAAGCCTTTTTTCTCGCTCTTCAGGAGTTTCTTTTTCTCGTTTAGCTCTATACTGTTCACGACGTTTTTGAAGTCGAGCAGCCTTTTGAGTTTCTGTTTTCTGTTTAACCATTTTAAATTTGAATGGTATATTTTTATATAAATTTTTCTTTATTTTCTAAGTAAATAGAGCGATCTTAATAGAACTCGTTAGATACTTGGTAAATTCTTTTTCCAATTTTTAAGTAAATCGACCGATCTTTGCAGAACACGTTAGATACTTATTTTTTATTTCAATTTTTCAAGTAAATCGACCGATCTTTGCAGAACACGTATTTTGAGTGGAGGTTGAAGAGGAGTTGTAAAATTGAAATTTTTTTTTCAAATCTCTTAATTTTAATAAATTATGTTTATTTAATTTTTGTACATGTGTTTTATTTTTTACGTTTTTCTTGGAATCCGATAATTAAAAAGAGCTACAAACTATATGCTTTAAAATCAAACTACCAAACGCAAAGTATGGGTCTTTGTAGCTACGCCACTAAGCTATTGAGTACAGGGTATCGCTCATGACTGAAGTATCTTGTAAGTATTTCTCATGACTGAAAAATAGGCCGGGAATTACAATGTTCCTAGGCCCGCTTTAGCCTTAGTCTGCCACTGATTGAGTGAAAAAAAAAAAGAATTTGTAGATACTTCTAATTTAGTTAGAGTGCGAACATGGGATTGAATAGAGAAAAAAAAAATGCACAGATAACCCTTAGGTTAGTTGTTAGTGTAGTTATTGACTCATAGATGGCGACACTATACTCACTTAATTTCTTCTCTCTTCCCATGATCACTCACCAAACTGAAAACCATTTATTGCCATCTTCAATGTATATTGCTGTTGTAGCAGAGCGTTCGTTGTTTCTTTATTGCTTTGATATGAATTACGACCTAATCGAATCACATTAATTTTTACTAGAATTTCGGATCGGAGCTATAAATCGACATAGCTAAAACTCTTTGTTCTAGGAACTGTTTTACATGCCTTCTATATTCGTTTTTTGAGCTGTTTACCGTTTGGAGATTAGGGTAGTGTAATTTTCCTACTGCCAGGGTTTTCATGAATATTTGAACTTGAAGAAAAAGTAGTCGTTACTGATAACAGTGTCGGTTTAACTACACTGGACGTGACTAAACGTATCTACTCCAGAAAAGCTCCTCTGTTCAAAAAAAGGCACTTGAAAACCCCTCTAAAAATTAAAGTAGAAATAGATTTATTTAGAAATTTAATAAAATAATATTAAAATACACTTCCAGATTTTTGTCAAATTCCAGCATATCTTCCTTAGATTTTTAGATACGCTTGTACGTCGATATCGTGCTATATTGTGGGTCGTTTCCCACATGAGTTTATTATTCCCCAGATTTTGAGGTACGCATACATGTAGCTGTCGTGCTGTATTGTGGGTCAATTTCCAGCATGATTATCTCTCTCTGATTTTTACATACGCTTGTACGTAGGTATCGTGCTGCTTTGTGGGTGAATTTTTAGCATGAGTCTATTCCTTAGACGTTTAGATACGTGATGTATTGTGGACCAATTCCCAGCATCCATCAATTTGTATCTACCCATAATTATTAGATACGCTTGTACGTTTCTGTCGTGCTGTATTGTGGGTCAATTTACAGCATGAGTCTGTTTCCGAGACTTTTAGATACTGCTGTATTCTGGGCCAATTTCTAGCATGAATGTCTTCCCATGATTTTTAGATACGCTTATATCTGTCGTGCTGTATTGTGGATCATTTTCCAGCATAAGTCTCTTCCCACATTTTTAGATAGGTTTGTACATAGCTATCGTGCTGTATTGTGCGTCAATTTCTGGCATAAGTATATCCCTCTGATTTTTAGACACGTTTGTAAGTATCTCTCATGCTGTATTGTGGGTTAATTTACAGCATGAGTCTGTTCTCAGACTTTTAGATACTTTTGTACCTATTTGTTGTGCTGTATTGTAGGTCATTTTCCTACCAAGAGTCTATTCCCCAGATTTTCATATACGCTTGTACGTAGGTATCGTGCTGCTTTGTGATCCAATTTCCAGCATGTGTGTCTCCCCATGATTTTTAGATACGCTTGTACATATACGTCGTGCTGTATTCTGGATCAATTTCCTAGTATGAGTCTATTCCCCAGCTTTTTAGATACGCTTGTACATAGCTATCGTGCTGTATTGTGGGTCGATTTCTAGCATAAGTGTCTCCCCCTGATTTTTAGACACTCTTGTAAGTATCTATCATTCTGTATTGTGCGTCAATTTACAGAATGAGCCTGTTCCTCAGACTTTTAGATACTTTTGTACGCATCTATCGTGCTGTATTGTGGGTCATTTTCCTACCATGAGTCTATTCCCCAGATTTTTACATACGCTTGTACGTAGGTATCATGCTGCTTTGTGATTCAGTTTCCAGCATGAGTCTATTCCTCAGACTTTTAGATACTCTTGTACGTAGCTAAGTGGTGTATTGGGGACCAATTTCCAGCATGTTTGTCTCCACATGATTTTCAAATACCCTTGTACGTATCTGTCGTGCTCTATATTGTGGGTAAATTTCCCAACATGAGTCTCTTCCTTAGATTTTTACATACGCTTGTGCATAGCTATCTTGCTGTATTGTGGGTCAGTTTCTCGCATAAATATCGCCCCCTGATTTTTAGACACGCTTGTAAGTATCTATCATGCTGTAATGTGGGTCAGTTTACAGCATGAGTCAGTTCCCCAGATTTTTAACTACACTTGTAACTATCATTTTGTATTGTGGGTCTATTTCTAGCATAAGAAGTGTCTCCCCCTGATTTTTAGATACGCTTGTAAGTATCTATCATGCTGTAATGTGGGTCAGTTTACAGCATGAGTCAGTTCCCCAGATTTTTAGCCACATTTGTAACTATCATTTTGTATTGTGGGTCTATTTCTAGCA
>CM063499.1:2509358-2519358 GCA_032207245.1 Pardosa pseudoannulata | reverse complement strand
AGTAAAGTTTATTTTCTCCTAATCTATAGATCCGATTCTAAAATAAATTTGTATAAATATACACTAGACGACCCGAAAGACGTAGTCTTGTTTTAACGCAGTAAATTCAAAAATTGTAAAATGTTTTTAAATAAATTGTAAATTGAACCGTTTTGATTTAACGAAAAGTAACGAAAAAAATTATTTTAATAAATAGTTAACGCCACCACGCGTACAGTCATCACAAATGGAATTATATTAAATTAAAAATCCCACATCTCCTGTAAGGGGATTCGGTCCCGGGACTTCTCATACTGAAGGTCGTTGCGCTGACCCCTGCGCCACAGGTACGTTGGTAATGAAGGGTTTCGAACGGCATTATAATAATCTTAATAAGCAAGCAATTCTGAATTTTTAATTAAAAAAATTTTATTGGATCAAATTGTGATTCTAAAAGTATTCTCGAATCAACATTCGATAAATTTCATCAAAATCAGTCCAGCCGTTTAGGAGGAGGTTATTACAAAAACACGGAAAGAAGAATTTTATATATAAAGATAGACATACATACATACATTTATATCTCCCTGTATAGAAAAGAGTAAGAAAAGAAAGACTAACCCTACGCAATGCTGTGCGCATGATTCCTTTTCTCCGAGGGTGACTGTGCAGCCTACCATTTCCGCCTTGGGCCTGTTGATGTATTGTCGAGTGCGCATGCGCTGACCTTGACCGCACGTCACGCTGCACTCGCCCCAGTCGGTCCAGTCACTCACGCGGCACTCCACTGGAAATATATATGTTTATAGAGACGGGTATATACAGACACACATTGGTATGCATATATATTGTCATATACAATAAGGCACAGGAAGAGCAGAAATTTCATGGGTTTATGGTAATTATATATGTAATTAGCCCTTTTCCGTACCATTGCATTCTAGTTAAGTTGAAACACATTTCGATAAAAAAAAATTCATATTGACCAAACATGAAAAAAATTCCGAGTTATTTGAAAACTTTCTAAAGCATAATTACGAGTGAAAAGGGCTAAGTTTGGTGTACGTAGAACTGTATGTTTTTGGGCATGTCTTCTCAAGATATGTATTTATGGAGGTATTTGCTTATTTTTAAAAACGATTATGTACAGTTAAAGTATGGATTAATAGCCAGAAAAAAATAGGGGATGTGATGCGGAAATACTTCTCCAAGCTCCATTTATGAGTAAACCTGTAAATATCAACATATCTGCAACTAAATCAAGAATTATGTTGTTCATCCTGATCCCAAGAGGTCTAACCCAACAAAAGCAATTCCAGAAGTCCATAAACATGTAGAAAGTGTTAAAGGAGAAGAAGTTTTGATAAAACTTCGTCCAACTTAGAGTCAATACAGTTTAAAATATTCTCGGGTGCTGACTGAGCAGTCCTCCACTTTGTGTTGTTGTTGTTTCTGATCCTCATGTGGTCTAACCCAACGAGACCGTTTCTATAAGTCCATAAACATGCAGAAAGTGTTAAAGGAGAAGAAGTTTTGATAAAACTTCGTCCAACTTAAAGTCAATACAGTTTAAAATATTCTCGGGTGCTGACTGAGCAGTCCTCCACTTTGTGTTGTTGTTGTTTCTGATCCTCATGTGGTCTAACCCAACGAGACCGTTTCTATAAGTCCATAAACATGCAGAAAGTGTTAAAGGAGAAGAAGTTTTGATAAAACTTCGTCCAACTTAAAGTCAATACAGTTTAAAATATTCTCGGGTGCTGACTGAGCAGTCCTCCACTTTGTGTTGTGTTGTTTCCTGATCCTCATGTGGATCTAACCCAACGAGACCGTTTCTATAAGTCCATAAACATGCAGAAAGTGTTAAAGGAGAAGAAGTTTTGATAAAACTTCGTCCAACTAAAAGTCAATACAGTTTAAAATATTCTCGGGTGCTGACTGAGCAGTCCTCCACTTTGTGTTGTTGATCCTGATCCCCATGAGATCTAACCCAGCAAGACCAATTCCATAAGTCCATAAGCATGCAGAAAGTGTAAAAGCAGAAGAAGCCTTGATAAAACTTCTTTCAAATTAAAGTCAATACAGTTTAAAATATGCTCGTGTGACGCCTGATCAGTCCTCCACATTGTGTTGTTGTTGTTTTTGAACCCCATGTGGTCTCGCCCAACGAGATCAAATCCATAAGTCCATAAACATGCAGAAGTCTAAAAACAGAAGAGATTTTGATAAAACTTCTTCCAACTTAAAGTAATTTAGTTTAAAATATGCCAGGGTGCTGCGCAAGCAGCACCCTGGCATATTTTACCACTTTGTGTTGTGCACCTCCACTTTGTGTTGTTGTCGTTTCTGATCCCCATGTGGTCTAACCCAACGAGACCAATTCCGTAAGTCCATAAAGATACAAAAAGTGTAAAAGCAGCAGAAGTTTTGATAAAACTTCGTCCAACCTAAAGTCAATACAGTTTAAAATGTGATCGGGTGCTGCCTGATCAATCTTCCACTTTGTATTGTTCCGAAGTAGTATCTTAAGTCTACTTCGGAACTATTATGTATGCAACTGCTATATTACTATTATTCTTACTATTATACTTACTATTATACTTATCTTTACTATTATACTTACTATTACTATTATGTATGCAAGTCTATACAACTTAATGTGTAGAAAGTAATAAATAGTATAGATTTATCATCATGATATGTATATACTTATTTTATAACCCCTATGGAGAATTACTTCCCACCAATGAGCATGCATATATTCAATACATAAGCCAGGATTTGGTAGGCGTGGCTACTCACTTCGGTCGTCGTCTTCCTCGTTGGAGGAGTAGTGTTGCGTGGGCGTGACTACGGGTTCGTAGTCGTCGCAGGATTTGTCATAGACGCGTTGACGTGTGACGGTTAGACGGGCGACGGGCTTCATGGGGGCACCCGAAGAGTCGTAGAACGGGGAGAGAGGATTGTTAGGCGTGGAGGAAGTGATTCTGCGAATCTTTTCTTGAGGGACTGTCGGCATCTTAGAGGACTGCAAGAGGAAAGAAGGCACATACTCATAAACTCACAAATTAGAGACAAAGCAAATTAGAAACAAATCTGCTGTATTTAAAACACGTTTTTAGAGATATGTATCTGCATATATGTTTACATATATATGATATATATATTTGTATACACACTATATATATACACATGTATACACATATTCTGTTTCTATATTCAGATAATAATCCTAATATATTTAGCAGATTATAAACACTAATGGAGAGAACTTAAAATTACAAGAAACATAAAAGCAGTTTAAAATATATAAGTTAATCTATTTGTTTCAGAAATGTACACTCAAGAGCCAAAACATTATGACCAACGCTACATTTTGTAATAAACTCGTCTGGATGACGTGGAAGACACATGATCAGGAGGAAGTGGTATTTAACTGCTTCTGGAGAGTCTGAAGAATCATTCTTCCCCTTACTTCTGTGTGCGATGGAAAAGGCTGCGGATCTAAGCGATTTTGATAGAGGGCAGATTGTAATGGCTCGGAACAAGTATTTCCGAAACCGCATGACTCGTGGGTTGTTCGCGATCCACAGTTGTTAGTACTTATGCAAAGTGGATGAATGACGGTGTAACCAGCAGTAGACGACATGGTGTTGGATGTCCACACGCTATCAAAGAAAAAGGTCGGAGACTTTCTCGCATGGTGAAGCAAAACCGGAGCCAGACAGTGGAGCAGCTGACAACCCAATACATTGCAGAGCCAAGTAGAATAGCATCCCAATACACTGTTCAGCGGACACTGTTAGATATGGGCCTAAGCAGCAAACGTCCCAGTCGTGTGCCTTTACTGACCAAGCGTCATCGCTAATTGCGCTTACGCATCGCTACTGGTCCATGGACCAGTGAGAGAGAGTTGCCTGGCCATCTTACCAAGGACTTGTGGCATCAATGCCAAGTCAGGTTGAAGCTGTGTTGCTCGCCAAAGGTGGTCCAAATCGTTATTGACAGCTGGTCAAAATGTTTTGGCTTTTGATTGCATTAAGGTAGACACATACACACTCATTCACTCTCTCTCTCTCTCTCTCTCACACACACACACACACATGATTCCCATCTCAAGCGCAGAAATAAATTTAGTTATTTACTAGAGCCATTATTAGACTTACTATGTAGGTGGCACCGCTGTCTGTTCCTGCGTCCCATGGATAGAGGTTCATGACCTTCTCTGCTACCCAGGAGCAGTTCCGGAGACACAGCTCGAGGGCGCTCACCCCCACGATCCAGTCTGGGCTCGGCCCCAGCATCGTCAGCAGCGACACCAAGTGGTGGAGCCGGTCCACTCGGAACACGGCGAAAGTGCGGCCCTGGGCGTTCGGGTACCACAGACCTCGAGCCTTGATGATCGTACGGATCTTGTTCGACTGAAACACAAAAAACAAACATTTAGAACTGTATATCTATCGACACATATACTACATGTGAGGTAGAGTCAATAAGTTCCAGGTATGAAGACCCCCCTTTGTTCAGAACACTAAGGACCAAAATCAGCTGAGCTTGGGCCCACCTGCTTGACAGACTACAATAACGCGGCGAAGCAGTATCTGGGATCTTGACAGTTTGGTTGAATAGGCGCCACGCCCTGATCGGCCGTGGTAATGATTCCGGAGTATTGCCTCGAGAATTCGAGGACAGATAGCGAATGAGAATTAGACTAATTAACTAGTTGTAACCTTAACTGAAGTTCTCAGGTAACTGGAATCGTAACTGACCAGAAAACGGTTGACGGGACGGTAACTGATCCCCAGGTATAAAAAGCCTAGAATATTTCGACTCGGGGCTTTTCGACCTTTTTTACAGAGGTGCTTTGACCTCGTGGAGGCTTCTGCAACTTTTGACTGGAGCCAGCTTTTTAGCAATTATGTTCGGGAGACTCGTAACGTCCGCTGATATAAGGAACGGCAGGGTCTCGGACACCGAACGGGGGATAGATTGGGTTCGCGTTGCACCCTTGGAAAGCCTCTCATTGTGTGAGATTATTTAATTTTCTTTTATGACTGTGATCGTCTTGGATGTGTTTTCCAAGCAACAAACCATAGCATTTTGAAAGTTTAGGGGTATTAGAATCCCTTTGTACATAACAGCTTCTTGATGAAAATAGTGTTAGGTGATGAGACATGATTCTTTCTTTCCCACCCTAAGATTTTTATCTAGTTCCCACGGCTAAACATAAAATTGAAGGAATAATGTTTTGTGGATGAGGTAATTGAAAATGCGACGAAGCAACTGATGGATCTCTTCAAAATCTCTCCATGGGTTGCAGGAGTGTTTTGAACAGTTATACGAATGCTGAAACAAGTGTGTGGGTACAAGAGGACAGTACTTTGAAGGCCAAAAAGGTAAAATTAATGTCATATTTTTTAATAATTTGTAATTGACCTATTCCGGGAAATTTTTGAACCTACCTTGTATATCAATTACTAAGGATGAAAAAACTTTAGCAGAGAATCGTTTACACCAATATTTGGTTTCACACTTTTGGTTTGTTATGTCCAAGCTTTATCATGTTCACTCACAGACGTAATTTAAAAAATGGTATTTTCGGATTCAGGGAGGTTCAAACCGTGAAGTTCCTTCAAAATCTGCTGGGCGGAGTTTTGTCGATTGCTATACTTTCCTTATACTACCACTGTAAAGCACCACTTTCTGTGTGTGCTATGCTAGCGTGTGACCTGTCCGTTCTACTTAACTGGGACAGGAATGCTTCGTAGATTGTCGCTGAGATGCATTAAATTACCTCCGAAGCTTTAAGGTCTACAAATAGCATTCATTTACAAGATCGATGAAAATTAAATATAGAACAAAGATATATTCTCTCGGCATCCCAGAGCCTGACCAAATAACGCAATCCGAAAATCAGGTGGACGAGCGTTCCATATCAAGATAAAAACGACGTAGCGTTCTCTCACTCCCACTAGAGAGATCTCTTCAGGTTGCAGCCTCTATCTGGACTCCCCGAACTCAACTGCTCTGCTCGCAAATCTTCTCTCCCTTCTTTGGGGGGGGGGGTCAGCTTCTGGAAACTTGATCCCTTCCGAAAAGGGAATCCTCCTTTCAGATGCACTGTCGCCCAGCAAAAAAATGACACACCCGAAAAACTTTATTAGCCTCCTTTGCAGTACGGCTCTTATTTCCCCTAAGGAATGCCGGGTGGAAGGGGCCAATGGGGTCGATTTTGCAGATATAATGAAGGATATACATTTGTGAAGTACAGGTCATGTGCCCAAATTCCTTACAACCATTACGAGAAAAAAAACAAGCATTCCGTAGTAATATATTAAGATGATTGGGCCATGTTTGGAAAAACTTGTGAGATAAAGATCTTGATAGTAAAAAAAAGAGGGATCCCGGGGTAAGGGAGGACTACCAATTCGATTCTTAGATAATATTGAAAAAAATTTAAAAACTTGAAAAATGAAAAGTTGCTGTAGATAGAAAAACTGTTGTAGATAGAAAACGGTGAAAAATTCGTGTGTTAGAGGTAGTTAAGTGCTGTTCTGGTTAGGAAAGAGAAAAGTAGTAACGGAAAGTAATTTTAAGCTCAATTTAATGATTCATGATACGATAATAGCCTTCCTCTAGAGAGTTCCGCGACTCCGCATACTTTATAAACAAACTCAAATTGGACATCCCTCTTTTCTAAATAGACTTATCTCTTTGGGAGCAGACACAATGAGTTTATCCATGGGAAGACAACCAAGTACCTATGTTTTATAAGCGAAACAGAGAAATAGAGAGATAGTTCACCTCCGTCTTG
Organism: Pardosa pseudoannulata; assembly: GCA_032207245.1. Lineage (NCBI taxonomy): Eukaryota > Metazoa > Arthropoda > Arachnida > Araneae > Lycosidae > Pardosa > Pardosa pseudoannulata. The sequence continues at coordinate 2,512,565 of CM063499.1, read as the reverse complement.
AGTTCTGACTCGAGCCTTTTGGTAATTCCCCTTTCTGCCACCTCCTTCACTCCTTCGGAGGCGATGCCTCCGTACTCCCACATTCGGAAGTCCCCAGTGTGGGAGGCGCCGATAAGGTCCGAAAAGTGGGTCAGCCACTCGTCTGCGAAAAAAGAACACACAAATCAAAATCCGTACAGAGCATATATACATCTATATAAACATAAATATACATTTAATATACATCATAAACTTAACCTAAACGCAACTAATGTATTTTTTTCTTATTTCAATTTCATATTTTTTTGTTGTTATGAAAAGAGCTTCAATGTATGTGTGTGTATATATATATATTTACATATACACACATATATAGATACATACATACAAGCATACATATATATATGCATGTATATTTATATACATATACATTTATACATATAAATATACTTACATATATACACACATATATATGTAATGAGGCGGATTACTCGATGGGTGGTTGCAGATATGGCCATAAAAATGATACCATTTCAGCTAAATACCTTTATTAGGATTACGCTGAAGGACGAGTTCCCACTTCATCATAGGGACACGACAAACTGAAAGGTCAGCTAGAATGAAGTCCTATGTACAAGACACGTAACACCAATATATGTGGGAAAATATCTCTAGAAAAAATCTGTCTCCGACAGCGTGTATCTCTTTTTTATTTGGAAATTTCCTAAATTGTCCGCTAGGGGCACATAGGAATATAATTGGACAGGCCCCTCCTCTGACGGCGTAAACTGTAGCCCCAGTGGTCAATTTAGGTGATGGGTTAAAAAGGGGAATGCAAAATGGCGCGGGAAATTTTAGCCCTTGATTTAAGTTTTGAAAACCCCTGAGAATTTTCCTTACACACACACACACACACACACACACACACACACACACACATATATATATATATATATATATATATATATATATATATATATATATATATATATATATATTATATATATATATATATATATATATATATATATATATATATATTATATATATATATATATATATATATATATGTTTATGTACATCATCGCGATAACAACATTAAAATTCTGCTCTTCTTATATATTTCTCGTCAACGATACTGTTAAAAGCTATTGTACTTGAAATAGCAATATAAAAAGTTGTAATATACCTCCTACATTTAAGATTATTGCGATATACCAATGATATCAATATCAATTTAGGAATATATCACCATATGAAATTTTTGATATCATCCAGACTAATATGCATACTCACACACGCATGCATAATACAGGGTGTTTCATATTGAAGGGGACAAAAAGAAAAGCGCAGTATGACGGCCGTAATGGATATATTCAGCCGAAAGAAATTTATTCTGCAACTACAATAATACAAGTTTTTTTTTTGGCAACAGAGAAAAATTATCGAATGACGAACTCGCCGCTAGAGGAGATGTTAAACAAAATATCGTCCATGCAGGAGAAAGCGTACTGCGTTTTCGAATATGCCAAAACCTCCTCGGTAACTGTTGTGCAAAGACCTTTTTTTGGTCCATTTTTCTTTGCTGAAAAATCGATTAATGGGGACATTTTCCAAGACATGCTGTCTGAGTGGTTGCTCCCCCAGCTGAAGGAAGCTGTTCCTGATTTCATTTTGCAACAAGATGGTTCTCCCCCACATTGGAATAAAAATGTACGTAAGTTCCTGAACGAACGTCTATCCCATCTCTGGATTGGCAGTGCGGAGCCACAGGATTTGACATGTCTTCATTGGCCGCCGAGATCACCAGATCGCCCTGTGGTTTTTTTCTCTGGGATTTCGTTAAAGACAAGGTGTTTGTGCGTCCACTTCCTCATGACTTAGAAGTACTTAAGCAGAGGATATCTGCAGTGTTGAACACCATCCCAGGGGATATGCTATCACGAGTGTGGAAGAAGATTGATTACCGCGTAGATATTTGTCGTGTCACCGGAGGATCACATATCGAACACCTGTAGAAACTTGAATAAATGTAGTTTTGAGGTAAATTTGAATTTTCTAAATATATTAATTACAACTTTTACAATGATGTTTTCTTTTCGTTCCATTCACTATGAAACACCCTGTATTATATCCCAAATTTATTATCTCACGCCCAGATGATCAGCTGTATATTTGCTTCTTATACGTGAACAAGTGTTTTCAACTTGGAACCTTAGAAAGAATAATTTCAGAAGTAGACTGACAGATGAACATTTGGCATCGTTCTTAAAAATCAGTACATCTCACTTCGAACCTCAGTATAAGGAACTTTTAAAAATGATATCGCAATTTCGTTCATCTCATTAACGTATTTAAACCGTAATACTTCTATATTGTTTTTAAAATTTTAGAAAAATTTATCTTCGCTTGCCAAACTTATTTTCTTTCCATTTTTAGCCCGCGACGGAAAAAGTTTGCCCATCCCTGTCTAAAGAATGAAGTTTTTATTCTCCATTCGGTATTCAAGCGGCATTCAATATGAAAAACCCTATATATTATATATATATATATATATATATATATAGTAAATTGACAGTTGAAAGAAAAATTTCAAGACTACTTATGTTCGGACCAGCTCTGCGCATGCCTAACTAGCCCGCAGCCAGCGTGGTCATGTGACCACCCTTTGTGACAGAGTTTGAACTGCAGTCGAAGAAAATGTGCGGCGTTAGCCTGAGTGTGGGGATTGTTAAACCCCTTTTTATTATGTATAGTTTTTGAGTGCGGATTTATTCCCCTTTCCTTTTATGTGTGTTTGGTGTTAATAAACAAATGAAAAAGACTTTGGAGAATCCAAGTTCTTTACACGCCGAACAGCTTACTCTTAGGGAAGTCTTTGGGGTGGGTATGTCTTGACCAGAGCCCTTCGAAAGTCAGCTCATACTTTGCCTCGTCGCAGGCACAACACTCCTCGATGATCTCCGGTTGTTCGTCTTGATTCTCCTGTTCTGAAACACAAAACGAAGGGGCAGGGTTATGTCCAATTTAACCATATGTACCAATAAAAAACTATATACATGTATCCACATACACATGCGCAGATTAACGAATCACTATTTTTATAATCTCCTATGTAATAATAGCGTAAGTTATCTGTCCTCAAATTTATGAAGCGGTTGGACCTGGAATGGATAGATGCATCCCTATTGGATTCTTGATGAGTTAGGGTTAGAAAAATTCGAAGCT
>CM063499.1:2499358-2504358 GCA_032207245.1 Pardosa pseudoannulata | reverse complement strand
GGGATTCCGCAGGGTGGGCCAAGGTCCGTCACAATGATCCCCGAGTGACGGTCCAGAGGCCCAGGATTCGCCTGTCGCTTCTCAGAATTTCTTGTTCTTCTTGATTGGCTTTCCGGTTTTCAATCTATTGGTGCACAAGCTAAATCCTAATTCCTCCCCTCTTTTTTGGTTCATCTTCTCGGCCCCCGTGGTTCGAACCATTCTCGCTAAGTCCGACGTCAAGTGGTCCGCTGAGCATCCAGTAGTTTTCAAAATTCTCATCTCTCTTCAGCGCAACTCTACTACGTTCGCCCAATGATGGCGCCTGCCGCGCGATGGTCACGCTTTGGGTTCTTCGAAGGGTCAAATGCGCAGCGGGGTGGCCCAGTACTTGCCACCTTCCCACCGCCATCGGGGTATGCCTGGATGGCGTCACGGCCAAATGGGCCGGGTTTGGCACTTGATTGTGACTATACATTAAGAATCCTGATTGGTTTGCTCATAGACCTATAAATTGAGAATAATTCGGGCTTCTGTCGTGAAAACAAAATCTTCGTGGCAGAGGGCAGCGAGAGACGATGCTAAAAAAAACTCAATTTCTTTTCATCCAACAGTCCTTCGTCAATCATCATCATTCTTTGTCATCATTCTTTGTCAATCTTTTGTTAACAATCTTTATAACTACGTTTTACCTTACGATTGAAACTAATTAAAGATGGATACTTTTCCCTTTTTCATGGGACAAATTACCCATTATATGTATATATATATAGATAAATAGATAGCTGTATACTCACTTGAAGACGACGCAGTTGGTGCCGGCTTGCGGTGCTTTCCACATGACCTGAATGTCCTGTTTAGGAATGAGGGAGGCGTGCACTATGGCATTGGGGCACTCCTCAGAATACTTGCACATCGCGTCGCCGAACAGCTAACAAAAAATTAAAAATACCATCATTATACACGAGCGAACGGCATATTGACACTGGTGTGCAAAACTTAAGTTACTTTTCAAATTTTGCCCGCAATTCTGCAAAAGTTAACAGGTCAACATGAAATAGTAGAGGGCATGTTAGGCATCACATATTTCAGTTATGGTCTGGTGCCTAAGTTAAATAGAGGAGGTGTTATTACTAGGTGTTTTGAAGCATTTTTATTCTCTTAACACACTGTATGCGGGACACGTACTAGTACGTTATCTGACGATTGATACTTGAGAGAGGGCCACGTACTAGTACGGGTTAGTGACGGGTTAGTTATAATTTAAAATAAGAAATGATTCAATGAGAGGGTTAAAGGAATGACGCCGTAATGCTAGAAAAAATGTTATTATAAGTTGATAAATTTAATCGCTCTTAAAACGGGGCTTGATAAAATGGTAATGGCTTGTAACAACATGGTTTGTGGGTTCAAAAATAACGGTATATAAAGGAAAACGAAGCCGAATGTTCTTGCCTAATACATAGATTCTGGAAATATTTAGACAGATAAAAACTAGTTTTTACATCAGTCGATGCGGAACCGCAGAACGGGAAGGTGGATTAAAAAAAATCAATTTAGATTTAAAATTAACTTTTTATTTATCCTTGCGAAAATAAGTGAATTTAATGAAGATAATTATGATGAAATCTTTGCTGACGCATTATCAGATGTTTCGTGCAGTAGTTCATTTTTTTATAATGTTAAGATGTTTATGTATAACATAATTCGTAAAATTTAAAACTCTATACTATTTCTATTTGATTTTTCATATTAACGATACTATTATAAATTTATTCACTAAAAAAATATTTTTTGTTTACAAAAATCTTATGATTGTTAATTTATATTCATATTTATATATCTGTTTATATATTTCAATATAAAATACGAAAAGTGGGTTAAAAAATGAAATGATTTTCGATCTATTTTGATTTAACTGAATAACTGAATTGACGAGCAAAACGGCCACTCCCCGTACAATTCCGCTGTGAAATGGATCCGCACACAATGTGTTAATTTAACAACCGATCTCTGAACAAAGGAGACGAAACCTTAAAATTTGAGTTTAAATATTATGGTTAAATTTTGTCTCGGTGAACATGTTCTCAGTGTACTGTATATAATCGATATAATAAAGTCTAGAACTTTAAGCTATTGTTCTTACTAAGCCTCCACAAACACAGAGGTGTATGTATGTTGCGACGTTACAACATTTTCTTGTCTATCGTTGACTGTTGAAGATGCCTTTTTATCTTCTATCCATACCAGGTCCAAACTCTTCAGAATTTCGAGGAGAGATAGACAGATAACTTAGGCTATTATTATATAGGGGATTAAAATTTTCTTAACTACTAATCTCTCGTTTTGAGAGCTTTCAAAAATAGCTTTAAATTAAGTACTGAAACATTAAATATTATTCAATAATTTTCATTTTAATACATTGTATGCGGGTCACGTATTAGTACGTTTTCTGATGATTTATACTTGAGCACGGACACGTACTAGTATTTTTTCTGACAATTGATACTTGAGCAAGAGACACGCACTAGTACGTTTTCTGATGATTGATACTTGAGCAAGAGACACGCACTAGTACTTTTTCTGACGATTGACACTTGAGCAAGGGACACGTACTAGTACGTTTTCTGACGATTGATACTTGAGCGCGGGCCACATACTAGTACGTTTTCTGACGATTTATACTTGAGCGCGGGACACGTACTAGTACGTTTTCTGACGATTGATACTTGAGCAAGGGACACGTACTAGTACGTTTTCTGACGATTGATACTTGAGCAAGGGACACGTACTAGTACGTTTTCTGACGATTGATATTTGAGCGCGGGTCACATACTAGTACGTTTTCTGACAATTGATACTTGAGCGCGGCACACGTACTAGTACGTTTTCTGACGATTTATACTTGAGCGCGGGACACGTACTAGTATTTTTTCTGACAATTGATACTTGAGCAAGAGACACGCACTAGTACTTTTTCTGACGATTGACACTTGAGCAAGGGACACGTACTAGTACGTTTTCTGACGATTGATACTTGAGCGCGGGCCACATACTAGTACGTTTTCTGACAATTGATACTTGAGCGCGGCACACGTACTAGTACGTTTTCTGACGATTTATACTTGAGCGCGGGACACGTACTAGTACGTTTTCTGACGACTGATACTGGAGCAAGGGACACGTACTAGTCCGTTTTCTGACGACTGATACTTGAGCGCGGGTCACGTACTAGTACGGGTTAGTGTAACCACATTGTTTGTGGGTACAAAAATAACGGTATATACAGGAAAACGAAGCTGAATGGTCTTGTCTACTATTTCTATTTGATTTTTCATATTTACGATACTATTATAAATTGATTACCTAAAAAAATATTTTTTGTTTACAAAAATCTTATGATTATTTTATTTGTCTATTTATATATTTGTTTATATAATTCAATATAAAATACGATAAATTGGTTAAAAAATGAAATAATTTTCGATCTATTGAGATTTAACTGAATAACTAAATTGACGAGCAAAACGCCCGCTCCGGTACAATTCCGCTGCGAAATGGACCCGCACTTAATGTGTTAACACTAAACGAAAATCACTATTTGGGAATGAACAAAATACGGAAAACATCAGCCTAGCAGGCGCAAGTTTCAGTATTATTGGACTATCCATTATATCACCGGAAGAACTCATTGTATTAGGTGATAATAACGTGTGTACAGCCCTAATTATAGCAAACAAAGACATTTTGGACTTTGTTCAAATTAAAAAAAATATCTTTGATACAGATTCATACGAAGAAAATGCTATGAATAACGCAGCTTCTGTTTACACGTCATCAAATGAGGAACATTATGACAAATATGAGCCATTATTTAGACGTACATTCCAATGGCAATGAATAGCAAAATGGACGTCATCGAACAATTGGATGTTAAAAAATATAATGCAAAGAAAAATATCAGATTATTTTTCCAAACCTCAATAACTGTTTTGTTTTTCAAAAGTTTTGAAAACTAACAGTCCACCATATGACGGAATCAGTAAAATTTTTAGTTTTCCAGAATTGTAAAGTAACCTATCAGACAGGTAAAAAAATGGTTTGCTTTTGGTTGTTTTAATTGTCAGAAAACATACTAGTACGTGACCCGCGTTCAAGTATCAATCGTCAGAAAACGTACTAGTACGTGTCCCGCATACAATGTGTTAATACCGGTGATAAAATTTTTGTTGCAACAAAAAACTATCGATGATTCAATTTAAAATTATACCATATGTACCTAATCTATTATTTAAGCCAAATACAAAAGATAATTATTAACGTCATATCTAAGTTCAGTGATAAAACGTATGAAAATAATGCAGACGATATTTGAATAGTTTAAAATAAGAAATGATTAAACGAGATGGTTAAAGGAATGACGTCATAATGTTATAAAAAATATGTTTTTTACCTATTTATTATGTGATAAGTTGATAAATTTAATCCCCTGCTCTTAATATGGGGCCTGAGATAATGGCATTAATCCCTCGAAAAGGAGGGAAGGCGTGGATTTCGAACGTTTTAAAGATGAGAACATTTTTCGCTGTGATATGAAGCCTATTTATACCAATTTATTTTAGAATCGGATCTATAGTTTAGCAGAAGATAAGCTTTGAATTTTGCTAACCCTAACTCACCAAGAATCAAATACGGATGCCTCTATCTATTCCAGGTCCAGCTGCTTCATAAATTCGATGACCGACGGACAGATAACTTAGACTATTATTATATAGGGGATTTTGCATTAAATTTCATTAATTTATCAGGAATTATTTTTCATTAATTTTTATTAAATACATGCATATATACAAATATATGTAAATAAAATGTACTTTGAAAACTTAATTTTGTTGAGTATATGTTTTGTTTCGATATCTTTAGACACGAAATTATTTTAATACGATAAAATATTTCAGTCCCCTCATTTTCGTGTTAAACGATTTTCATTGTGTATGTGTGTGTGTTTAGGTCTGTACATT
>CM063499.1:2469358-2476858 GCA_032207245.1 Pardosa pseudoannulata | reverse complement strand
GTCAAGCTCGCACAGAGCTGTAACTGTGAGTTATGGGAGCAGGGGCTAAAAAGTAATGTCAGATTGCACAAAGGGGCTACTTTAATGAGCCCACCTGCACTCCCGAAGGGCATGAGATGTGGGAAAATATCCCGAAAATAAGGGATTGAATAGGAAGAAAAAAAGGGACGTTGGGACCGAGGTGAGGAGTTTGCAAATGAAGTTAAGGAGAGGAGTTGAAGTGGGGCAAGGATCCACCAGCACCAACTCGTTCCGTGCGCCCGGACCGACACCGCCCCGCTCACCATCCCCAACTCGTCCCGTACACCAGTGAGGAATGCCCCCTGCCTGCTCCCCTGTGACTTTAATGGAGGTAATTTATAAAATAATATTTACAGTCATTTAACTTAGGCCTCTGTTAATAATAATAATTCCTTATAAAGAGATGTGTGATAATTATAGTGTAAATAGAAGATATAAATAATTGATGATTATGATAATCAAGGATCTATTTGTAAATAAATGTATAGAATAAATGTCTGAATCTCAATATAAAGTACTATATTCATTCTGTGTTTCCCCCTTGTAACGAACACTGGTGTATAGGTTGTATGTACAATACAACAATATCATTCCCTTTAATAACCAGAATTACTTTAAAGCCGCAGATGCAGAGTCGTCGTTCTTGTAAAAGAGCTTCACCAGAAGAGCGCGACCCTTCATTGAGACACTTATGACAAGCTACTTAGATATGATACGACGGAAACACCACATATCCCGCTCTTTTATACCACATGCAATGTGTCGTGTACATGCATGTATTTTAATTTATTCGCATAGTATGCAGTTTACTGCGCAATCTATTGATACATTTCGGAACTTTTACTTATTAAGCGAAATCGACCCTTTTTCTAGTATATCCAGTTCAAATATGACGTCATTCTGACGAGTGGCTCTATTTTTGCAGTCTTTAATTATGGACTATATTGCCGCATAAAGAAACTTAGCCAACTAGCTAAGTGGCCGAATGGTCAAAGCACGCGATCCAGACCCGGAGATTGTGGGTTCGATGCTTGACATGGCAGTTTATCCAAAGTACGGATTTTTAATTTAAAAATGTTGTTTATTGTTTCCTTATGTTCTTGAATATTCTAGATCTTTCTTTAATATGTAAATTAGTTATTTCTCGAATGTTCTGTTCGGGTATAAAAGCTGATACCCACTAGTTGTAGACAACTTCTCGATCCTGTAAAGTTGCGAGTTGCTACTTAGCTTCAATAAATTGTTCTGTTAAGTTAAACGGTGTGTTCATTCAAATCTTCGTGACAATATATCAAATGTATAAAGCATATATATATATATATATTTCTTTTGCATTTAAGATATTTGTGGAGAGGCGAGGTAAGAAATCCATGTTCGAAATGTCTTTCGTGTTTGAATACATTATTGGCAAACGATATTCCGGAGCGACAGAGGAAAGTGGTTGCGCTTCGAATGTTCCAATAATACTCCTGTCCTCACACGTAGTTTCCTTCGAATAGGTCATATCTGTAAGCGCATCTACAATTTAGTCGAGAGCACTGATATTGGATAGTTCTCAATAAATCCTAGTGTATATATACGTGCATGCATATCAATACTTATTAATATATCTGTTTGTCTGTCGTGGTTATGTCCTTTTTAGGCTCCTTGAGTTTTGAAAATTTTTAAACAAAAATGTGTAACTGTAGCATGTATAGGAAGTGAGTGTCCCGTAACCTCAAATAATTGGAAATATTCTTTTTAACCTGGCTCGCGAAAAAAAAAGGAACCGGAATTACACGTGTAGGGTATCCACTGTTCTTTGTTACAAATTTCTAGCAAACAGAAGCTGTTCGCATATCTTTTAGACGATTTTGGTTAGCGGTATTAAAACATCATTTGTTGCAAAATAAATAACTACAATTGTACTGTTTTTAAAAGTCAAAATTATCGTCTGCGGCTTGAGAGGTTTGTTTTTATTCAAAATGGCGTTTTTGATGAAGCAGTAGTTCGAAGGCTATATTTATTCTCTTTTCGAAGAGAAATATTCATATCCCGTTATCCAAAAACGATATGAGAGCCATTAGTTTTGTGATATCTAAAGCGTCGATAGATAATATCGTCAAAAGAAAGGAATAAACGTCAAATTGAATTGTCAAGTTTGACAAAAATTCCAAACAAGTATCTAAGGAAAAAACGAATATATTCGACTATTGCAAAGGTACGTTGTTTAATCCATATTGTACCACACCAACTAAATATTGTTGAAAATTTTTAAAACTTTATCCATAAAATTAATATGGTGTAACTAAGCATATAAAACCAAAATTTAAAAATAAATTTTAATTTTTTAAGAAATTAGTTGTTCTATAATTAGGACAACGGTCCAATACACTACTAAAATTTAACAAATATCACTTACATTGCATTAGGCTGATTCATAGGTGAAATTTGGGAAAACATTCAAAGCAAAGTTTAACATTACTTTTTAAGCACATTGTTGCTTTTATTTTGCAGTTCTTGAACTGGCATTTTTGTTAAGGGGTAATAGAAAAAGGATATCCGTTGTAGGATTCTAATACCCAAAATTTTTATCCAAATTTTACAGGTTTTTATTTTTTTTTTTCATGAACATCTTGCAGCTGTGCCTTTCAAAATATTTTACCATTCTTTTCATCGATGGTGAGATTTTCAGAAAATATACCAAATTGCTTCAAGGTTAAGCTGATTCTGTCATAAAAAAGGTCGAATTTTATAACAACGATCTCATGGATCAATTGAAGAATCATCGTTAAAATGGATAAAGTGATTGGTGTCATAATACCGTTTTCTGGACCTAGCGTTACTTACTAATGTAGTGCCAATGTCTGGAGTACTACAAGCAACCTCCACTATGTTTGAAAAATAATAATAATAAATATAAAATTAAAGATTAAAAAATGACAATTTTTAAGGGGTTGCTAAAAATAAATTTTACAATACAATATATTTTGATTTCTCACTTTTTTTGTTACTATAATAAAATATGTCTATTTTAAAGGTCTTAAAATAAAATCCACTCAGAAAATATTTATAACTTTATTATTAAATGGAATTCTATTTGCTGTCCTGTTTATAGGACAGCGGTCCAATATGGGTTAATGTTAAAAGACAATCCCTCTAGTCGAAGGACAGTTGCAAAATCATTGAAAATGCTCGGTTTCTACTACAAACAAAATGATAAACATAGATTTAAATCCTAAGAAAAAAAAAAACGCAATGTGCATCGTCTTTCTCTAAAGCATGTCGCTGAACGCGGGACACGCTGCAGAATTCTGTACGAGAAACATTTATCCAAAGAAAAATGGAAAAAAATTGTCACAATAGATAAATCATGGGTGTATTTAAAGGATTGCAACCAAAAAGAGCCATTTATTGTCATAAAAGGGGGGGAAATTAAAGTACATTGTTCAAAGAATCGGAAGAAAGTTTTTCTAAGGGATTCGTGATTGTTGCTGGTTTTTCATATAATGGCAAGTTGAAAATAAAGAGAGTTGAAAATGATGTCAAGATTAACTCCAAATACTATCAAGAACATATTTTATCCCCAATTATTCTGAATGAAATACCATCGCTTTACCCGCAGTGCCATCCATCTGTGGGACTCCATCAAGACAAAGCTAACAGTCACTCATCAAAATCCACTGTAAATTTCCTAAAAGAAATGAGACAAAAAACCGGTATCGGGGCCACACACTTTACTGGTATCCCTACTATATCTCCCTATGTATCACCTATGGACTTTTGTGCTTTCGGACTTTTAAAATCTGCATTATCCAAACGTAGTCCCACAACCCTTACGGGACTCCGGAAAGCTGTTCAGGAGGAATGGGATAGAATGCCTCTTCTGACACTTCAAAAGGCATTATTCAACTCCTCTTCTTAGCCCATTCTCCTGTTTCTAATCATGGATCTTGTTGGTGCTTCAACCACATTTGGCGAAATTGGCGTGCTTGCAGCGTCGTGTTTATCTGGCGAGGGGATCGTAACTCAACAACGTTTTTGAAGTCGAGCAGCCTTTTGAGTTTCTGTTTTCTGTTTAAACCATTAAATTTGAATGGTATATTTTTATATAAATTTCTTTATTTTTAATAAATATAATAGAGTGATCTTTAATAGAATTGGACTATTTAAATAAAAAGCAGAACACGTATTTTGAAAAGAAAAAAAAAAAAAATCTCTTATTTTCCTGGAAACTACGGTGTCGCAAAAATAAACAAAATAGAAATATCTATAACAAACATAAATACAATAAATTTAAAAAATCAACAACATAAAAAAAAAACTCAAAAAAAAAAAAAAAAAAATTAACATAATAAAAAAACATATACATCATTATTTACCCATTTTCTTAAAAACATATATTTTACACTTTTTGATAAGCATTAGATGTCCTTAATAGTTTATATACATGTATTTTTTATAATTTTTATATATATATCTTATATATCATATTTAAATATATAATATATTAAAAATTATATATATTTATATATTATAAAATATATAATATATATAAATATATAAGATACATAATAATATAAAAATAATAAATAAATAAATAAATTATATAATATAATTTTGTATAATATATATCGTCTAAAATATATAACATCCTCTGTAAAAGAAATAAACTAAAATTAAAAAAATGAAAAAGATACATTTATACAAAATATAAACTATACTTACATAAATATATATTTATAAAAATATATATATATAATAACATAATATACATAACTATAACATATTTATATTTTTTATATACACATAACAGAATATATGTATATATATATTTATATATATATGTATACATTTAAATATATACAAATATATATACATATAAATATAGATTTAAATATATAAATATATAAATAAATATATATAAATATATATATATAAAAACATATATACATACATAATAATAAATATAAATAAATAAATAAATATAATATAATAAATATATATATATATATATAATAATAGATATCTATATATACATTCTATATATCTATATATCTATATATACACATTATGTGTTGCAAAAAGTAATATTAAAAACAAAACTATACACACACACACACACACACACACACACACACATATATAATATAATATATATATATATATATATAATATACACAATATATTTACATATATATATATACACACACACATATATAAATATATATATATATATATATACATATATAATATATATTAAATATATATTAATATATACATATATATAATATATAAATATATATATATATATATATATATATAATATATTATATATATATATATATATATAATATATATTATATATATAAATATACATATATATAAACACATATAAAATATAATATTACATATATATTTTATTTCTCTATATTACAAATATTTATAATATATTTTACAATAATATACAAATATTATACATATATATAAATATATATATTGTTATCTTTTTAATATAATATAATTTATATATAAAATTATATTAAAACACACATATAAAAATATACACATATAATATATATATAAATATATATATAATATATATATACATATATTATATATATATATTTATACATAATATACATATATAAATATATATATATTATATATATACATATATACATATAATATATATATATATAAATATACATATACATATATAATACATATATAAATATATAAAATATATATATTTATTTATTTATTTATTTATACATATATACATACATACATATATATATATATATATTTATATATATATATATATATATATATATATATATACATATAATCCATGAATAATAAAATTGATTTACATTGTAGCCCCTATTATTTTTATTTGTCCTGGCTACTCGTAAAGAAGAAACCTAATCAGCTAGGAGTAATAACGATGCAGTCGGGCAGCATTAAATAGAACAGCACAAGTCTAATTCAGAGCTGATAAAACGGACATCTTTACTAGTCAACGACAGACGAAAGAAAGCCACAAAAATCCCTCTTCTCGAACAGAGGTGCACCCAAGACAAAGAATTTTCCCAAGGTAAAAGAAACTTATTCCGCGAATTAAACGGTTAAGACGAGGAAAAACGCGGAGTCATTTGCTGGCGACAGGTGGAAAATTTGATGAATAGACAGTTAATTGGTATCTATAGGACAGAAATCTTTGGGAAACGTATCGAAAGAATTTTAAGTCGCGGACCCTCCTTTCATTAAGGTATTTAGAGGCTCAGAAAAGTATTTTAAGGAATAAGAATGGGAGAGAGGAGGTTTTTAAGGAAATATTAAAGTTAAAAAGTTTTGATATATATATATATATATATATATATATATACATATATATATATTTAAATATATATATGTATAATACATTATATATGAAATATATATATATATATATATATATATAAATATATATATATATATTTATATATAAAATATATATATAAATATATAATATATATATATTAACTTATGAAACTTTATCAACAAGTACCTTTATAAAAATGTATGTTTCTTTAAAATCGAATGCCTTTCAAAAGCAAAAAGTCATGTAACCGAATTCTTTATGTTCGGATATGAGAAATACCTGTATGTACATACACAGTTCTACATTTATAAATATTCATATACATACATTCGCGCTCTTTGAAATAAACATATATTCGAAACCTTCCAAACATACGTGCCTGTTTACTCGAGTACGTTTAAGCCAGGTAAATTAATACCCCTATTCTCAATCTAGTGGTCATTTCCCTAAATAGGTATATCGTTTAATGGGATAGAAATCCGTTTCGAACAGAGGGAAGGGTGGGGTTGGCTCATCGAATGTTATCGTCTGCCTGCAGGTGTGTGTTCTGCCTCTCCCCTTCACTGCTCCCTTTGTTTCGGCGAAATTATGTTTGCATTGTGTAAGCTACAGTACAATTGCTGAATCACGGACTTCATTTCCGATTCATCCGGGCATATTTGTGAATATATATATATGGGTGTATATATACATGTAATATATCAAAATTATTAAACCTAATATATCCCTTTAAGATTCTCATTTTCCCGTCCTATTTCTTTGATGTCTATTTTCCCAGCCATAAAATATATTATATAAATGAGTGTGTAAAAAGTTTTTACTACTCGTCTCTCAAAGCTAACTCTGAAATAAATGATAACTTTCTGTCCACTTGCCACATTCTCCAGTTTTTCCATTTGAATGGCTCACTTTTTTACAATGATCTACTCTCCTTTCTCACTACTAAGGACGCTGCCTAAGCTAGTTTCTGCTGGGAATATTCTCCGCGTACCTCTGTGGGGCCAAGACTGTAACCCACAAGTGTATCAATGTTTCATTCCATGCATTGCTGTTGGTAAAGAATGTCGGTCAGATCCGAATGTCTTTTCTTAGTTCTTAAAAGTCAAGTGCCACGTTTGTACCGCTGCTTCTTT
>CM063499.1:2464358-2466858 GCA_032207245.1 Pardosa pseudoannulata | reverse complement strand
CATATATATATATATATATATATATATATATATATATATATATATATACATGTAGATATATATATTTATATTTATATATTTATATATATATATATATTATAATAAGTTATAATTAAAAATAAAATATATTTATAGAATATAGTTATAGTAATAGAATATAGTAATAGAATAGCGAGTTATATTTAAAAATAGAATTCATTAACGATAAAGTAATAACAGACAGACACAACTTCGAGTGGTACTATACATTGTAAAAAAGCTGACGCGAAAGTTGACATAGAAATTTCCTTAGGTAGCAATGCCAAAAAAAGAAAAAGTTCTGAGCGGGAACTCAAACTGATAACATCCTCAACGCTTATCATGGCAAAATATGAGAACAAAGGTTATCTAAATGGCATAGCCATGGAAAGAAGGATTACAATAAAGAAGTTTTTATATATGAAATCAAATATGTCTTCCATGCCTTAACCACTAGTGCGTGTCATATATATATATATATATATATATATATATATATATATATATATATATATATATATATATATATATATATAAGATATATTTATGTACACGTATAAACCACCCCTTATAATCATTAACTTACTTCCATTTACGATTTTTGGTTTTCCGTTCATCGGACTGTTATTAATTTTCACCCGTAAGAGGGGAACAAATCCCTATCGCAGTGTCCTATGTGTTATTCCATGTGAAATCAACACAATTTTAGAACAAATTCTACCTGACCACCTCCAATTTTGATTAAATTTGGTATAGTTAGTGACTTTATGATAATAAAGAAAATCCTTAAGTCTTATGTTCAAATAATAATTGGTTTGGGAGTTATAAGACTTTAAAGTTGCCAGATTTGTCTAAAAAATACACTATCAGCATATCTTTAAATTACACTTGTTACTCACCTAATTAAGCTAGAGATGTGCAAGGTGTTATTTTAAGCCTTTTTTAATGGGCTTTCATATGATATACAACACATGATGACTTGAAAATTGTTTTAAAAATTAAAATTTAAATTTAAATTTAAAACTTAAATTTCTCAAAAAGCCAAGTTTTTAAAATTTTGAAAAAAATCTCAAAAATTGCTCATATTATTGTTAATTAATCCTCAAAGTTTCATGTTGGGATCATAATGGGATCCCAAGCTACAAAAGTTTTTTGTTTGATATATTTACTATTGGAATAACGAAAATGAGAACATGCATTCATTACTTTTAATCTAACTCAGCTGTATGGGATGGCATTAATGTTTACACACTACCTTATCGACATATACTCTAGTAAATAGTACATTTAACATTTGTGAAGATTTTAGAATGAAGAAAAATCATTAAAGTGCATTACTTTTGATGGATGGTTCTACTTATTTAGTTGAAACTGGTAGAAAGCTTTATGTGTTTTGAGAATTTCTACTTCATAAAGAATATACATTGGTCCTGTTAGAGTTAAAGGATTCACCTTACACATAACATCTGAAATTGGAATTCATAGTACATCTGGCTTCATACATTGTGACATAGTACATTGGGATTATCATGGGATCAGAAGCTATAAAATACCAAATAAGCTTCCATTAACATACGGAAAAATTAACACATACAAGGACTGCCTTGCTATGATGATTTGTAATCCAGCATCAGTCAGCTGCCACATGGGAGAGTGTACATCATGTTCTGGGACTACAGAATTAAAAATCATACTTGATGAAACTATCGATGAAAATATGGTGGAAAAGGTAATTTTCAATCAGTGGATTTCTGTTGATAGGAGCTCTTTAGAAACAATACAAAAGTCAGCATAAGAATTTATTGACTTATTTTGTGAGAATATGACTGTATTAGTTTATCATGACTTTGTGGTGAAATAACAAAATTCATTTATAAACAATATAAAAGAAAATTTAAAAGATTCAGAGTTTGTAGTTCTTCTTGATTTTGCTGAAAATTACTTATTTGTTATACAGGACGAGGCCCAGAGCTTCCACTGGACTAATGTTCAATCTACAACTCACCCATTTGTTGCATATTACAAAGGAAAGTTTGGAATTGACTACTTTACATACATTGTAATTTAAGACCGTTTGGAGCACAATACAGAAGCAGTTTACTGTTTTCAAAAGAAGCTTATTACTTTTTTCAAGACAGAATTTAAAAAAAGTGCAAGGAAAATATTTTATTTCTCAGATGGGTCATCTCCACAATATATAAATAAGAAAAACTTTGCAAATTTATGCTTACATAAGGAAGATTTTGGCAATGAGGCAGAATGGCATTTTTGGGCAACTGCTCATGGTAAAAAACCTTGTGATGGGGTAGGAGGTACACTCAAGAGTTAGCGGCTTGAGCAAGCCTACAACGACCATATAAAAATCAAATACTTACACCACAACAACTTTTTAACTGGGCACAGGAAAACATCACAGGAATATATTTTGTTTTTCAACCCAAGAAGAACACGTTTCTACAGCTATATTTCTAGATGACCAATT
>CM063499.1:2446858-2451858 GCA_032207245.1 Pardosa pseudoannulata | reverse complement strand
ATAAACAAATATATAAATAGAAATATATAAATAACAACCATGAGATTTTTGTAAACAAATAAAATATATTTTTTAGTGGATAAATTTATAATAGTACCTTGAATATGAAAAATCAAATAGAAATAGTAGTATATAGTTTTCATTTTTTCGAATTATGTTATGTATAAAAATTTTTACATTATAAAAAAATGAAAAAAGCAATCATTAAACTAATAATGTAAAATCTAGTTTTCATTTGTCTCATTTTTTCGAGAATCTATGTAGTAGACAAGAACATTCGGCTTTGTTTTTCTGTATATACCGTTATTTTTGTACGCACAAATAAACCATATTGTTACACTAACCCGTACTACGTGACCCGTGATAAAGTATGAATCGTCAGAAAACGTACTAGTACGTGACCCGCTCTCAAGTATCAGTCGTCAGAAAAAGTATTAGTACGTGTCCCGTGGTCAAATATGAATCTTAGAAAACATACTAGTACTTGTTCCAAGTATCAATTGTTAGAAAACGTACTAGTGTCCTGCACTTAAGTATCATTCGTCAGAAAACTTACTAGTACGTTTCCCGCGCTAAAGTATCAATCGTCAGAAAACGTACTAGTACGTGTCCCTCATATAATGTGTTAAAAGTCATTGAATGATTAGAGTCACAAAAAAAAAAAAACAGTCCGTTGTTAATTTATCTGAATTGTATCACTGATTTTAGTTATCGCTTTAATAACTCTCGGTGGATTTAAAAGTTCGAAAAATCCAAAAAATTATAACCGATTATATTTCTTCATTTGTTTCATAACATATAAAGAAACCCGCTTTTAAAAATTTGCAGTTGATCGCGAGTTATTGACAAAAGAATGTTTTGATATATGGCAAATCTGGAGCTTGTTTACATTCTGTCATATCTGCTGACACTACACGTCAGCTAATGCATAATTGCTGAAAAAAAAAAAAAACAAATTGATCCTCAAGCTTTACAAGCCAGTCAGGTTAAAAGAATTAAAAAACACCATAAAAATAAAAAGCTGGTGATAGTTAAAGGTACTTCTTATGTATGAGGAGTATTTTAATTTTATTATATATGTCACGTTTTCGTTATTTTAACCTTAGAAGCTTTTTTCTCAAAACTATTAATTTTCCCCACTATACTTAAGATTTAAAAATATCTATTGAATCAATCTGCTTGAAATTTTTCATGTTTGAATATATGCACATTATTTATAGAACGAATAAATATGTTATGGAAATTTTAATATTTTCAATATTTTTTTGATTAAAAGGTAATTAAAAATTGTATATTTATTGTTTTTTAATTTTGAATTATTTTTTTAAATAGTTATTGGTGTTAAATTTTTAATGTAATTAATTCATTCTATAGACCCTGCATTTTTAATCAATTTAACACCTTGTGTGGTGGTCCATTTCATAGCGGAATTTTACTACGAGAGGGCGTTTTGCCCTTCAATTTAGTTATTCAGTTCAATCTCAATAGATCGAAAATTATTTCCCTTTAAACCAACTTTTCGTATATTATATTGAAATATATAAACAAATATATGAATAGAAATATATAAATAACAACCATAAGATTTTTGTAAACAAATAAAATATATTTTTAGTGGATAAATTTATAATAGTACCTTGAATATGAAAAATCAAATAGAAATAGTAGTATATAGTTTTCATTTTTTCGAATTATGTTATGTATAAAAATTTTTACATTATAAAAAAATGAAAAAAGCAATCATTAAACTAATAATGTAAAAACTAGTTTTCATTTGTCTCATTTTTTCGAGAATCTATGTAGTAGACAAGAACATTCGGCTTTGTTTTTCTGTATATACCATTATTTTTGTACTCACAAATAAACCATATTGTTACACTAACCCGTACTACGTGACCCGCGATAAAGTATGAATCGTCAGAAAACGTACTATTATGTGACTCGCTCTCAAGTATCAGTCGTCAGAAAAAGTATTAGTACGTGTCCCGAGATCAAGTATCAATCGGCAGAAAACATACTAGTACTTGTCCCATATACAATGTGTTAAAAGTAATTGAAGGACTAAAGTCACACTAAACACACTCCGGTGATCATTTATCTGAATTGTATCAATGATTTTTGTTGTTGCTTTAAGAACTCTTGGGGCTTTTAAACATTCGAAAAATCAAAAAAATTATAACTGATTATATTTCTTCATTTGCTTCTGAACATATTCAAAAACCCTGTATTAAAATTTTGCAGTAGATCGCTAGTTATTGACAAAACAATGTTTTGATATATGACATATTTGGAACTTGTTTATATTCTGTCATGTCTGCTGACACTATACGTCATCTAATGTATAATTGCTGAAAAATGAATTGATCTTCAAACTTTACAAGCCAGACAGGTTAAAAGAATGGAAAAAACAAAAATGAAAAGCTGCTGATAGATGAAGGTACTTGTTACATATCTCGAGTATTTTAAGAAAAATAAATTCATTATATATGTCACGTTTTCATTATTTTAACCTTAGAAGCTTTTTTTTTCAAAACTATTAATTTTCACCACTATACTTAAGATTTAAAAATATCTATTCAATCTATCTGCTTGAAATTTTCCATGTCTGAATATATGTTTATTATATATAGAATAAATTAATATTTTGTGGAAATTTTAATATTAGGTTAAGAAAAAAGAAATCCATTATTTTTACCTGAAATTAACTCTCTAAGCGGTTCGCACGTACAATTCCGCCAATCCGATGATATCTTCAAAGCGGTTGTCACGTGCAATTTTCGACCTCCAAAAACGCTTCGAAATGGATGAAATATACATTTCTGCCAGTGCTTTCCTCCATGGAATTTTGCGGTAGGTAGCTCAGGTCGATTATTTAGGAACTGCACCCCTCTTGGACTAACATTTATTGAGGGATCTACCCCTACCTCCTGAGGCACAAAGATGCTGATAGTTTTTCATGGGTTTGTAAATCTCTATTTCCGAGTATTTCGTTTGAAGTAACAGATGTATCTCTAATTGAAACACTTAAATATCTTGGATGACTTTCGTAAAAAAATATAAATAAGTCTCTCAAAGAATATTTTTATTTGTCTATTATTTCTTATGGGACGATCTTCGAGATTGACGAATTTTATATGTATTAAAAATTAAAATCTATAATATCAATTTATATATCTATTTACAACCGGAAGTAAAAGGACATTGACGAGGGTGGGTTTACCTTAATCCATTCTAGTCGACTAAGGGTGAAGTAAAAAATCATAGAACGCTTTGGCCACTGACACAGTAAACCTTTAGACTGTTTTTGGAGACTTTTTTTCCTCGATGTGTTCCACTCGGAGGGTTAATGACTTTATTTAACATGTTTCGGATTGTCCGATTTGGCTCAAATATGCACCTTTCCGTTGTATAATTTGTTGCTACTTTAAAGGTAGCTTCATAATGGCTCTCTCATAGAAGTCTTGCTCCTTATTGGCGAAGAACTCTAGTAATCGATTTTCCCAATCTTCTCTAGATCTCAATTTCTTATCAATCAGGAAGTTTGGCAATGCGAGAAAAAGTTGGTAATCGCTTGGTTCCAGGTGCGGACTATATGGCGGATGCATTAAAACTTCCCAAGCAAGCTCCCTGAGTTTCTGGCGAGTCACTACAGACGTGTGTGGTCTGGCGTTGTCCTGATGGAACACAACAGTTCTTCTTTTGGCCAATTCTGGCCGTTTCTGGTCAATTGCTAGCTTCAAACGGTTCAGTTGTTGACAGTAGAGATCTGAATTTAGTGTTTGGCCATACAGAAGCAACTCATAATAAATGATTCCCTTCCAGTCCCACCAAATACACAGTAGAACCTTCCTGGCCGTTAGTCCTGGTATGGCCACCGTTTGAACTGCTTCACCGAGCTTTGACCACGATTGTTATCGCACAATATTGTCGTATTTGACTCATTTCTGATCCCCAGTCACCATCCGTTTAAGAAATGGTTCGATTTCATGCCGTTTGGTCAACGCTTCGTCCGTCCGTCCAAGTGTCCGTCAACGTATTAAGTTGGGATTTCATTTTGTTTCTTAAATTATTCATTTTGTAGATTTCAGGTATGGATCTTTAAAACTTTTTTGTAGATTATATACTTGAGGTATATGTACACAGTGTTTAAGTTCATTCTCTATCATACTCAAGGTTAAATTTTCTGTTAAAATGATAGCTACAAATGACGTTGAACAATGGAGTTCGACCGAGAGACGACTCTGCATCATTCTTTAGAGCAGTTAGTGGATCGTAGTCCCAGCGCTGTGACGTCACTATGCCAAGACATAGAGGCTTACTCTGGACGTTGTGAGTCCGTTCAAACGTTCACTGTGACGTCAGCTTTCGGACATTATGCAAGTAAACGATCCATCTGACGTCATAGTTCCGTAACAATGAACATTCGAACCTACTCTTATCGTCCAGAGTAAGCCTCTTAGAGCCACTTAGACAACAACAATTAAAAAAAGGAGGTGTGGATCGCACAGACGGTGCCTCCTGTGAAGGCTCCTCCACACTGTGGTGCACTGCCAGCCATTACCCCTGTCTGGAAGGGGTATAGCTTATCGAGGTCGACGATGGCAGAGGATGGCTCCGGAAGCGGTTTCCCTCCAAAGATCAAAGATAGTAGTATGCGCTACCAAAGTGCGCAGTTGACACTATGGACGCATCCACGTGCTCTGCTCCTTTAGTGGCCCAGTGCATGGTTTCAACCAGCGAACCATCTTCCAAGGCCATCAGGACTAGTACTGGAGTGGTGAACAATTGGCCATGGTGTGGAGGCTTCATAAGAAGGTTTCTTTGCCGAACAGGGCGAGATAATACGGGTTTTAAAGTTCGAGTACCTTTTAACCAGCTAGCTCTTCTTCTTTTTCTTCTTCAATGGCGCTCCAGCCCAGGGTGGGCCATGCTTTCCGCAAAATCGAGTTCCAGGTGTTTCTTTTCTTGGATACACTCTTCCAGTTTTTGCTTTTTAGGAT
>CM063499.1:2406858-2409358 GCA_032207245.1 Pardosa pseudoannulata | reverse complement strand
TCCATGAAATGGACCAATAAGGTTTAAGGTATCCGTTTAATAAAATTTTACTAGTTTTTACATTTTTAGATTTATTTTTTATATTATCATACAGAATTACACTTAAAAAATTTATTCCGGGAGAAGTTTTTATAAAATTTCTAATGAATAACGAAAATTTGGTAAAAAAATCGGGGGTTTTCAAAAGGTCTAATTTTTTAATAAATTAAATTATTTCAATATTTTTTGATGAAACACATTTCTTATACACTGGACTACCGAATCAAACAAAATCTTTCCCTAATTTACATTTGGTAAAAAAATTTGGGTCCTTCAAAATCATACACATTGAATTTTCCACGAATTTTCATTACCTTTATATCTAGCTATGAGTATAACATCATTAAAAATGATCCAAATTTAAAGCTTTTAGGTCATTCACTAGTAAATGCTATCAAAAGCATTCATAACAATTTTCAACAAAATATTTTAAGAACTTTTTGAGAAATCTCATTTCAAGTTTCAACATTTTATTAAAAATACCGTTCCGAGAAAAACGCCTTTGAAGTTTATGAAAGCAACTTTAACTATTAAAAAATGAAAATACATATTTAAAATTCCCCACACTTTCTTGCTTCAAAACGTTCTAATTGCCAAGTTGCTAATTATTAAAAATACTAGAAAAGTGTTTAAACTAATCTTCATGAAAATTTAAAAAGTTTTGTGCCAAAAAAGGCTTTTTAAAAGGCTTTAAATTTAAGACTTCCGGTTCCGAAGTCGCTACTTCCGTTTTGTTTTCACAGCTGTCACGGATGTTTAAACAGCTGTAACTTTTTTTTTTTAATGTCGTAGAGACAAAACAAGAACAGATTTAGAAGCCTAAAAGTTGAAATTTTACATTAGAGAAATAAAAGAAAATTATGATTTTTTTGCCAAAAAGGACGTTTTTAACTTAGACGGATTCCTTAATAGTCTGTACAGGCACCATGTTTGATAGCCACAAACATCTCTATGTCTTTGAAAGAGACACTTTGTCTGCTGTGAGGTACAGGGATGGGACCTTAGAGCCTTATGTTCACCTATTCAGGGGTGCAGTTTGCCCTGAGTTTCTTTTATGGACGATAACGCGGTGCCACATAGAGTTCCTGTGGTTGACGAATTTCGACGAGGGTTGGACTTCAATAGTAGCAACTATTTATTTACATGGAATACAAAATTGATTTATGTCACCATGTTTTATAGTTCTTCAGTATAGTCGCCAGCATTGTATATAACCCGTTTTCAAAGTTGTAGAAGTCCCAGAACACATGTAGCAACTCCTGTTCAGTTGATAATTTGAATAGACCGGTCTATTGGCCCAAGAATCTCTGGAACAGTTCTGAAGTGAAGAAGTGGCTTCTTCATCTGAGGAATTAAGTCGAAGTCACAAGGGCTTAGACTGGAGAGTATGGTGGATGGTAAAGCACGTCAGAGGGCGTCGATCCCTGTCCAATAGTACGGCAACAGAATGCTATTCTAATTCGCTGACACTAGGACGACCTAGGCGATGCATGTCTGCCACAATTTGGCGTCCTTCATCAAAGGCTTTTATCCATCTTGCTACAGTTCTGTAAGGCAATGCAAATTCCCAGCAAGCCTCTTGAATACCTAGATGACATTGTCGCGCTGTTCGACATTCCATTTTTATCCAGCTTCATTGTTCGTGTTTTGATAACATCCTGACAACACTTTAGAAAGCAAGCTAATACAAGGATCAGTGCTTTGCGTCACTCGACATGCGCATGACGTAAGAAGGACTATTCTTTTTGCTGATAGGTAAAGTAGGTATGTGACTCACGTGTGGTATACGAGAACTTCTTTGGTTTTGTTGCGTAGCTTTTATACAGTAGAGTTACCATTATTAAAGTTCCAACCCTCGTACTTTTGATCATTTTTATTATGGGAACATCATATAGACGGCAAACATTACTGCTTCAGACGGGATAGCACTAACAAAGTCGGTTCTCGTATTTTAAATGCAGGGACCAATCATAAGATCCCCCTCAGAAATACCGTTGGATATTGTGACCACAAACGTATTTTAATTGCCCATTAATGAACACAGTGTACAAGGAAGTAATAG
Source organism: Pardosa pseudoannulata (assembly GCA_032207245.1). Taxonomy (NCBI): domain Eukaryota; kingdom Metazoa; phylum Arthropoda; class Arachnida; order Araneae; family Lycosidae; genus Pardosa; species Pardosa pseudoannulata. The sequence continues at coordinate 2,407,257 of CM063499.1, read as the reverse complement.
AGTAATAAAACAATGCTTTTGACTAAATGCAGAATCGTTGTAACGTGACACTGAAAAGAATCCAATTTAAAAAAGTGAAATAGCTACTTCAAAACGAACTGGGGTGTCTGCTGACGGTCTAAACCACATATCATCTTGAAATGGGAAAAATAAAATCTTCATTAAAGTTACGCTCATATAAAAAATGTAAAAATGAGATCAAACGAGCGAATTTTTTTTTTACTGAAAGCTGAAATTATTATTATTTCTTATGAAAGAGGTGCACTTTGGGTCTGGACTGCCTTTGATCTTTGGAGAAAATCCGCCTCGGAAGCCATAGTTCGCCAAGGCTATTTTATTGTCTGCCGCCATCGACCACGATAAGCCAAACCCCCTCCAGACGGTGGTCATGGCTTGCAG
>CM063499.1:2386858-2396858 GCA_032207245.1 Pardosa pseudoannulata | reverse complement strand
AATTTTTAGACCTTGATTTAAGTTTTGAAAACTCCTGAGAATTTTCCTTACACATACACACACGCACACACACACACACACACACACACACACACACACACACACACACACACACACTTACATACACTTCTTCTGTGGGATTAGAACTTACGAACTGCAGTACCGAAGAGGTAAAACCTACCCATTGGATCATTAACAAAACTATAGTTGCTCTGGGGTTAATATATACATAATACATTCGATTACAGAACATAATTGTTTAGGTCAAATTAAACATGTCAATATGAATGAAACTTGCATATCAAAAACTTGCCTCTACCCATAATGGAAACAAGAAGATTGATTATGGGATTAGGCTAAGAAAAATGCGTATGGAAATTTTTGAAATTAGGGAACCCACGTAGATATTGCCCTTGTCTGATGCAGCACGGAGCAATCGTGCGAAACAGTTGTCAGTATCTTCATTTCCTTTTATAAGACCTTAAGATGACTAGTAAATATTAAAATAGCTAGCATTTCAACATCTAACTACTTTTTCATAAACATGTTGCCATCGGCTCTTGAAACTTCCAAGAAAACCGATTGAAAACAAGCGAGATCAGTTTTTAAAGCTTCTAGAGAGAGTAATTGAAACGCGCCTGAATTTATTTCGCAACACACTGCAAAACGGTCGCGTCTGATAATCACCCCATTAAACGAACAAAAAAACTTCCAAATTGAGAAACGGTTTCGAATAAACATCTCCTCCCGGGGGTGCTCCTTACATTTCAATTAACAGTTCCGGGAAAAGCGGAGGTCGCAGAGTGCAGAGGCTAAACTGCATCTGTAACCCATCCGGGGGTCGGTGCTTCGATTCCGTGATTTTGCTTTTGTGTAATCGAAGAAGCTTTTTTTGTTTTTATTTCAAACTTTTATTTGACTTTTGATGTTCATATCACTACTGCTTCTTTATGAGTTGTATTAAATGGAAAACAAGTTAAACATTAGATCTGGGAGAGTGAACCTTTTTCGATGATTACTCTAAATAAATTCAGATTTATTATTTTCATGTATCCACTTGTTATATTTCTTCAGAACCGCGGAAGTTCCGTCGGCAAAGGCAATGCCCTCGTAACTGGAGGGTATCGGGTTCAGAGCCCGAGTCGGCCTAAGATCTGCCGTCTTCCTTAAAGGCGACTGGGTCTTGTTCCTAATAGATCATCTTGGACTGGTAGATGTGGACTGTGAAAAGTAACTTAGTTCTGTGATCCTGAGGGGGAATGTTATAAAATATCATGACGTCATCAATCGCCCAGATTTTCGGATAACCCTTCTCATGTAAACTAAAACTGCCTGTATTGTATGTTGTTAATTGTTGTTATACTCTATTAAAGGTAACTGGGGCACGTAAAATATGTACGTGGTCACAATGTCCAAGTTCTCAAACGATACCTCTAAGATTGGCAGGTCAAACCTATGGACCGTCTGCTTTGTCCGTGCTTCAAAATTACGAGGACCTCTTAAGAAGTAATTCTTTCACCCTTGAGGTGCTCGTTGAAACGAAAGGCGCACCCCTTAGCCTTAATACGAGTAGATCGTTCTTGGTTTGACCAAGTGGCATAAAACAACAACAATATTGCTTTCAATTGTCATCTTTAAGGTCGCATGTTATGAATTCGGTATATTGGTGGCCGTACGGTAGGCGTCGCATTACATCGAAGAGGAGAATTACATTCTGTGGTGGATGTGGATATACTAGTCTACCATGGCATTTTCAACCATAATCCCCACCTCTGCGGATTGGTAAGATTCCTGACAAGTTAACCCTGGCAAGTCAGTAAGTCGTATAATGAAACATTTTAATATAAAACTATTAAAAATACTTAAGGTTTGGTTTGGACTGGTACGGTCTATTGTTTGTTACACGAAAGCTGATGGCACCGGGACCTACTGCTTATTAAATTAAATGACCGGCAGCCTGCCGCCCACCAAACTGAGTCTGGTTTGGGGCGTTTAATGTAGACCCGGTGTCCATACCCAGACACGAATAAAGTCACGCAAGCTCCCGCCCACCCACGGAGAAGGCACACGCACGAGACTCACGTCCTGCACCGTTTATTAATGAAAAACAGATAACAGAATAGATATTTACACAAATACAACAATCAAGTGAGGAGTCACTTTGGCGGTGAGAGGGCTGTGGGGTCCTTACAAGCCATATCATCACACTGGCCACGCGAATGGAGCCCCTGTTAACCCTCTAAGCGGTTTGCACGTACAATTCTGCCAGCTGTCACAGACAATATTCGACCTCCAAAAACGTTCCAAAATTAGATGTATTGTGTATTTTTGACAGTGTTTTCCCCCAAGAAATTATGAGGTAGGAGGGTCAGGTCGATTGTTTAGGAACTTCACCCCTCTTTGAGTAACATTTATTGAGGGATGCACCCCTACTCTCTGAGGAACAAAGACGCTGATAGTTTCTCATGGCTTTGTCAATCTCTATTCCGAAGTATTTTGTTTGCGGTAACATATATACCTCTAATTGCACCACTGAAATATCTTGGATGACTTTAGTAAAAAAAATATAAATAATTCTCAAAAAAAAGTTTTTTATTCGTACTTTTAGAATACATTATTTCTTATGTGATGATCTTCGAGAATTGACGAGCTTTATGTGTATTAAAAATTAACAATCAATAATGTCTATTTATATATCTATTTATAACCGGACGTAAAGGGACAATAACGAGGGTAGGGCGAAGGGTGAAGTAAAAAATGATAGAACACTTTTGTCACTGACAAAACACTTTTGTCACAAAGCTTTAGCGTATTTTTTGGAGACTTTTTTCCCAGTGTGTTCCACTCGGAGGGTTAACATTGAGCATAAGTTGCAAGTACAATGGAAAAACACATTTAGAAGTGCAATTGGTATAGACTTTGACTTTGTCAACAAAGTAAATATGAAATTGAATAGACATTTGGTTATGCAATTAACCGTGATTAAGATACCTTGGATAGAGATTATAGTGTTAACAAAAACAAGTTTTAGAGGAGGTAAAAACAAGTGACTGCATAGAACGAACAAATTTAACGTTATAGAATGTCTCTCAGTAGTTGATATGATAACTATATAATTAAACCACCTGTTTAATAACAAAATAATAATAAAAGCAATAGTACAAATAACTTCCATAGTACTTTTAGACTATAAGTAAAGGATAAAACAGATGAACAGAAATTAGCAAGGTGATACGTATTCACTACAGCTTTCGGAGGTATTCTGCATAATTCTACATGCTTATTGACATTGAGAAGCATGTTGGACCCAATGTACAATTTAAGAACTTGGAAATAATATATACATTACACTTTTGTTTTGAAACCGCACTTATCATCTACTATTGCATAGATAAGTCCTGATACAAGATTCACAAAATTATAGTTACAAACACCTAAAAGGAGATTACAAATCATAGCCAGAATAAAAGAAGTTGTATCATTAAAAGATGATCATGAGCACTCACTTCAGTATCAACATAGTCGAGATATACAATTGAGATGGCGGTCATATAATGTATTTGTGTATTTATGATTATATTTGGTTATACATAATATCTATATTTAAAACATTGATTAGATACATATAAATATGAAATTGAATAGACATTTGATTATGCTATTAACAGTGATTATGATGCCTTGGATAGAAATTATAGTGTTAACTAAAGCAAACTTTAGAAGAAGTAAAAGCCGATTCCAGACGGCTAAGACATTCATGCCATCAGCGGGACGAACTCTGGTGCCGAAAAGCAGCGCTCTGTCATTCGGCCGTCGTTTTTTAGTGAATATTTAATAGGTCCGTCGTTACTGAAACTTTTAATTGTATTTCACTACTGGTTCGTGTATTCAAAAAGAAAAGAATTTACAAGATACTTGCGTAATAGCTATTGTGAAAATTTGTGGATGGATATGTTTATGAATTTTTCACACGCATGGTTATATCCTATACTACAGAAACAATTCAATATGCTTCCAAACTTTATGACTAAGTTTCTTCATCTTTATTAACTCTTAATTTGGCTATGTCCGCTACAACTAACAATCAAATAAATAAAATCTGGCGATTTTATGAAAACTTCTATACGGCTTAAATATCTAACAAAAACTTTAAAATATATTTCTATTACGGAGATCCAGAAAGGATTTTACAGAGATCCTAATGTCTATACAGACATGGGAAAATAACAGAAATTAAAAAATATTTGAAAAAAACATCTTGTCAAATTAAGGGTTCATTCAACAATCCTGCGAACATCTGAAGATTTTGTTCAATTCTCGGATGTTCCCTTGAATGACATTGAATTCAACAACCGATGATTTTCAAGAGAAATCCCTCGAACCTGGTTGAAAGATTAGAATTTTCAGTTACTTGAATCTTTATTTGATTGTATGTTTTTACTTTCATGTAATAAATACGTACAAAACGTTCAAAATGAAGTAATCTTTTTGAAACACAGTGGCCTTTCATTCATTCGACTCTCTTAGCTATGCGTCTCTTCTTTTCTGGTCCCACCTGAAAATGTTAAATTAATATGAAATATTTTATTTCATTTTAACCCTTAATTTGGCTACTTCCGCTACAACGAACAATCAAATAAATAAAATCTGGCGAATTTATGAAAACTTCTATACGGCTTAAATATCTAACAAAAACTTTAAAATATATTTCTATTATGGAGATCCAGAGGGATTTTACAGAGATCCTAATGTTTATACAGACATGGGAAAATAACAGAAATTAAAAAAATATTTGAAAAAACATCTTGTCAAATTAAGGGTTAAAATACCAAGAGAGGTCCCAAGATGCACCCGAATAGTCCTAAATGTCAAAATGGACCGGATTCACCGGCACATATCCTGGAGTTCTTGGGGTTGTTTCTTGAGGACCTATACAGTTCTCCTTTGCTAGTTTTCGATTTTCTGAAGGTAAATGGACTTGTGGACCTCGTCTTGTATATGGAGATTAGACAAAGAGAGAGAGGGAGAGCAAGCTCTTGAGATTTCCGAGCTCAAAGTTTTTTACTGCGTGGGGTAGATGGCTCCAAGCCCAATCCACAACCTGGAAGGCCAGTACACTAAAAACTCCCCCAGTCCTTCAAATCCTACGGCATCACATGGCTTGGACATACCATAGAACCTCGATTAACCGAAACTCTTCGTTAACCGTAGTCGGTTTCTTCTTCATTTTTTATCACTTTCTACTATCATCCAAAAAATTTTCTTTACAAATATGCATTTTTAATGTCTTCTTTTTTCCCACGATGTCCGATTGGCTTGGGTGCTGGCCTACGGTAGCAGAGTTCTTGGGTTCGAATCCCACAGTGTCATGGATGTTCGTAGCAGTTTCGAATCGGCTTTAAGCAGTAGGTCCCGGTCTCATTAGCCCTCGTGTTGCAAAAAGTAAACCGTAGCACTCCAGCAAATGTAGAGGGAACCAGGAACAGAGAAAGACCAACTAAGGATGCACGATAATAGACTGTGTAGAGACAGACCCAAAACGTTAAATATCAATCGTTGGCGGAACGTAACGCCTGATAAGATATTCATTGGGGGAATCTTGTAAAGATCTATCAACCTATATATGAGCCTTGGCCGATAGATAGACTGTAGTGCAGAGGAAAATGAAGAAAAAGATAACAAGCAAATAAAGTATCAAATTATTTAAAAGTGGATTTATACTTTCCGCTATAAAAAAAACATTGTAAAGCTGTTTTTACGATAAGGTTATAAAACCCTTTTCCCTAGGACTTTTATGTATTTTGAATAAATCTTTTAGTACAGATATTTACCTGAAGTATTTGAAAGAAAAAAATTTGGTAAATATAGTACCAGAAAGTATTGTTACAAGCATTTAGCCCGTCATATGACGGGATTAGTACAATTTTTTTCATTTCCAGAATCGTAAAGTACCCTATGAGGCAGGTAAAAAAATGGTTTGTATTTTTGGCTGATAATTATGTGGTACACGCTCAATAATTTGTTAATCTTCATACTCCTCTAAAGCCACCCGATCCTGTAATGCAGTTTAGAATCACATTGAATTCATTTAGTCAAACCGTGTTGTTATGTATATATATAAAACACACAAAGGTTCGAACTTCTTAATTTTCAAATATATATAACTTAAACGCTAGATATGAGTCCGTGAAATAGACTCCAAGACATTTACGAAAAGAATTTGTTGTTAATGATGGAGATAAAATATTCATTGCAACAAATATAATCGACGATTCAGTTTAAAATTATCACATATGTACCTAATCTGTTATTTAAGACAAATATAAAAGCAAAGTATTTACGTAATATCTAAGTTCAGTGATAAAACGTATGTAAATAATGCAGACGATATTTAAATAATTTAAATACGAAATGATTCAATAAGATGATTCAAAGAATGACGTCATAATGCTAGAAAAAAATGTTAGTTTTAACTATTTATTATGACATAAATTGAAATATTTAATCGCCTGTTCTTAACCGGGGAAAATAGGGCATGAAATAATGGTATTAAACACTCGAAAAAAGGGAAGGGGTAGATTACGAACGTTTCTGAATTTTGCTAACCCTAACTCATCAAAAATGTAATATGGATGCCTCTATGCATTCCAGGTACAACCGCTTCACAAATTCGCAGTTTGTTTTGGTTTGGTTTGGAGTGCTACGGCCTACTTTTTGAAACACGACGGCTAATGAGACCGGGACCTACTGCTTAAAGCCGATTCCGAACGGCTACGAAGATCCATGCCACAGTGGGATGCGAACACACGAACTCCGGTTCCGAACACCAGCACCCTAACCAATCGGCCATCGTTCTGCCACAAATTTGTGGACAGACGGAGAAATGGACAGACAACTTAGGCTATTATTATATAGGGGATTCTCGATTATCCGAATTAGGTTTGGTCCCAATTACTTCGGATAATCGATGGCCTAATGTATTCTTAGGTGTCACAACTCGAAACCCATGAAAAAGGTGATTTTTGCAAATGTAGAGGGAACGAGGTAGAGAGAAAGACCTACTATGGATATATGATGGATAGACTATGTAGAGGAAAACCCAAAACTCTAAATATCAATCGTTGGCAGACCGTAACGCCTGATAAGATATTCATTGGAAGAACCTTGTAAGGATCTATCGAAAAGACCGGTAGGCTGTAGTACATAGGACACAGAAAAAAAGATAACAAGCAAATAAGCATCAAATTATTTAAAAGTTGCTTTTTAAGATCCCGCTATAAAAAAGCCTTGTAAAGCTGTTTTTACGATAAGGTTATAAAATCCTTTTCCCAAGAACCTTTTACGTATTTTAAACAAATATTTTAGTACAGATATTTACCTTAAGTGTTTGAAAGAAACAAATTTGGTAAACATAGTATCAGAAAGTATTTTTTTATTATTTAAAACTTTGGTTCTAAACTAAATTAAACTCTCAGGCGCTGCGGCTCTACTACGTAGCGCTGGCCAAAGGTTTTCGAAACCAAAATCCCTGGAATTATTTAAAAACATTTCACATTTTTTGGGTTTACATCACAAAACTCAAAACCCGTGAAAAAGGTGACCTTTGGAAATGTAGAGGGAACCAGGAAGAGAGAAAACCTACTATGGATAAAAGATGGATGATTATTGATGAGTTCTGGATTATCTGAATTAGGTTCGGTCCGAATTACTTCGGATAATCGAGGTTCTACTGTATTTCTAGCTGTCAAAACTCAAAACCCGTGAAAAAGGTGACCTTTGGAAATGTAGAGGGAACCAGGAAGAGAGAAAACCTACTATGGATAAAAGATGGATGATTATTGATGAATTTTCGATTATCTGAGGTAGGTTCGGTCCCAATTACTTCGAATGATCGAGGTTCTACTGTATTTCTAGCTGTCAAAACTCAAAACCCGTGAAAAAGGTGACCTTTGGAAATGTAGAGGGAACCAGGAAGAGAGAAAACCTACTATGGATAAAAGATGGATGATTATTGATGAATTTTCGATTATCTGAGGTAGGTTCGGTCCCAATTACTTCGGATAATCGAGGTTCTACTGTATTTCTAGCTGTCAAAACTCAAAACCCGTGAAAAAGGTGACCTTTGGAAATGTAGAGGGAACCAGGAAGAGAGAAAACCTACTATGGATAAAAGATGGATGATTATTGATGAGTTCTGGATTATCTGAAGTAGGTTCGGTCCGAATTACTTCGGATAATCGAGGTTCTACTGTATTTCTAGCTGTCAAAACTCAAAACCCGTGAAAAAGGTGACCTTTGGAAATGTAGAGGGAACCAGGAAGAGAGAAAAAAATACTATGGATAAAAGATGGATGATTGTTGATGAGTTCTGGATTATCTGAGGTAGGTTCGGTCCCAATTACTTCGGATAATCGAGGTTCTACTGTATTTCTAGCTGTCAAAACTCAAAACCCGTGAAAAAGGTGACCTTTGGAAATGTAGAGGGAACCAGGAAGAGAGAAAAAATACTATGGATAAAAGATGGATGATTATTGATGAGTTCTGGATTATCTGAAGTAGGTTCGATCCCAATTACTTCGGATAATCGAGGCTCTACTGTATTTCTAGGTGTCACAAACTCGAAACCCATGAAAAAGGTAACCTTTGAAATGTAGAGGGAGCCAGGAAGAGAGAAAACCTACAATGGATAAAAGATGGATGATTATTGATGTGTTCTGGATTATCTCAAAGTAGGTTCGGTCCCAATTACTTGGATAATTGAGGTTCTACTGTATTTCTAGCTGTCAAAACTCGAAACCCGTGAAAATCGTGATCCTTGCAAATGTACAGGGAACCAGGAAGAGATAAAGATCTACAATGGATACACGATGGATAGACTGTGTAGAGGCAGACCCAAAACTCTAAATATCATCGTTGGCGTACCGTAAAACTCCTGATAAGATATTCATTGGAGGAAACTTGTAAGTATCTATCAACCTACCTATCGATCCTGGCCGATTGATAGGATGTAGTGTGTAGAAAAAAAAGAACAAAAAGATAGCAAACAAATGAGTGTCAAATTATTTTAAAAGGGATTTTTTACGTTACCGTGATAAAAAAACATTGTAAAGCTGTTTTACAATAAGGTTATGAACGTTACATGAAATATATAATTCACATATTTATCTTTTTGACATTATTTATATGCTAGCTTATACATTTTGATTCACATTAGAAAATATGTAATGTTTAATTGTATTACAAGTGTTTTACCCCTATTTAATTATATGGACCATTCATATAAACATAATTATAAACTTGTATGCGTTGAAGTAAATCCCTAATCTTCTGTAAATACGTTTTAGTACGTGGTGACTTAATAGTATCTCGCATTCAGGCAGCTATTAGCACAGATACAGCAGTATATATATAATATATATATATGTATATATATGTATATATATATATATATATATATATATTTGTGTGTGTGTGAGTGTGTGTGTATGTATAGGTATACAAGTATGTGTATATGTAAGTATTTAAATATATGTAACACGGAGAAAATTAATCCACCGATCACATTAAATTAAGCTTCTATGAACATGAAAACATGTGTAGATTACACAGTTGGACCCCACAGCAAGCGACGCATAGAATTTTCGCAAGGGTCGGGTAAAATTTTCAGGTAATTCAACAATAAAAAGTGACTTAGATCGGATTGGAAAAACAGAGCCATTTCCTAGTGACAACTGCAAAATGCGGCGAATGTACAGAAAATTGCGTCTATTGCAGAGAAAGCTTTAGGAAATGGGTTAGAAAATTTTTAAGTTGAGAACACTCCTTTAATTAAGACACTTTAAGGCTGGGAATATAGATTTGAAAGAATATAGGAAAGAGGAAGATTTTTATGAGAAATTAAAGTGTAATAATTTTGATATATTACATATATATATATATATATATATATATATATATATATATATACTATATATATATATATATTATATATATATATATA
>CM063499.1:2376858-2381858 GCA_032207245.1 Pardosa pseudoannulata | reverse complement strand
AAAAATAAATTTTCACGCTTAAAGTACTTCATCGGCGTCACCGACGTGACTTGTGTATGTAAACTCTGATTAGCTGGTAGTAACAGCTATTTAACCACGATATTCAGGTTTTGCAAATAGTTCGTTCGTGAGAGTTCATGCCTAAATAAACTATGTTAGTTCAATCAAAGCACTGCATTTTGTTTTCACTCGTTTACGGTAAAACGGATGAAGACTGACTTACAGGGTGTTTCAAAAAAGACAGGTATATTTGAAAAATCAATAAAAACTAAACGGACAGCGATAGAAATACACAATTCATTGCAATATGCTTGGGACAATAGTCAATTTTCATGCAGACAATCTTTCAAAATTAGTTACAATGTTCCACAACAGATGACGCTGCAATCTGGAAAAATCTAAACGATATTTTCGAGTTATCCACCATGTGCAGCAGTAATAGGGCGTATTCTCAGAGACGAAATTATCGGAAGTCCGCGTAAACGTCTCAGGCGGGAGGGCTTCCCATGCACAACAGATGTACTGTTCCAGTTATTCAATTGTTTCCGGATAGTGGCGGTACACCTGATCTTTTAAGAGTCCTCACTGGCAAATATCGTAGTTTAGATTTTTCCAGACTGCAGCGCCATCTGTTGTGGGACATTGTAACTAATTTTAAAGTTTGTCTGCCTGAAAATTTACTATTGTCCCAAGCATATTGCAATAAACTGTGCATTTCTATTACTGTCCGTATAGGTTTTACTGATTTTACAAATATACCAGTCATTTTTGAAACACCCTGTTTCACCCCGGAACTTCTTTTGATACAAAACAAAAATCTCATCTCCATTAAAGTCGACAGGATGTGTGGATTTCAATTAAATTTTAATTAAATTAATTTACGTCTTGCCCTCTCTCTAGCGTTCTCATAAGGCAGAACTTCGTCGTTTTCCTATGCAACTTCCAATTCAAGCTTTACTCATTCGGATAGATTATGGATATTCTGTTTCGCTTTCTATTCATGAGTGCATCTTTCTCTCCAAGACCAGCGACGATAAAATGTTTTGTTCCGACAGAATTTGGTTTTAATTAATGTAATTTCGATTCCTCTTTTCTTCTGGATCCAATGGTAAAATCTTCACTGCGTCATTTGGCCGAATTCCAGTTTAAGTTTCTGTAACAATAAGTTACATTCAGTTCAGATCCCGTGGGTCTACGACGGGGACATGCCGGGGCAGGACCGGTTTGAATGCAGAGAGACTTCGGACTTCTCCCAGCCAATAGAGGTGTCCATTCGTTGGGGGAATTTTGACCCTTCCCCCCGCCGTTTTGGAGTGGACTTTTTTTTTCTGTCTCCGCGGGTGGAAAATTTTTTGGAGTGGACAAGGTTGTTACGAGAAGAAAGAGAGGTGAACGGCTGGCATCCACGTTTTTTGGGAGAACCCTTGGCAAAGAAAATTTAGCCATTTTTCTTAGGGTCGACGCCGATTCGAAAGCAGTCTTCGATCTACAAATGATAAGTTGATTCAACTATTTGTATTCCTTAGGCATTTATATATGTTTATAAAATAATTTAATCAAGGCCTATTTTTCATTTGTTTCTTAATGAGTTTTAATTTCTTTCTCGAACACTAGGCCAACATAACATTATTATTTTTACAGTTTAATTTTACAAGTCAAGTTTGGTTTAGTATAAGAGTTCTACTCGTCACTGAATTTCGAAATATTTTGGTGTTTAACCACACAGTCCGTTCGTGAGAGTTCCTGCCTAAATAAACTATGCTAGTTTGAGCAAAGCATTCCATTTCGGTTTCACTCGTCCACGGTTCCACGAGTGCAGGCTGACTTATCAGCTCGGAACTCTCTCTGTGATCAGGCAAAAAACTTAATTATATAGTATGTATATATGTGCACACGCACTCACACATATATAAATATACGATTCTATCTCAAGAGAAGTTTCTGCTATTCATTCCGAAATATTGCATGCTGATATAAAGGGTGGACGTTAAAACATGAGGTAAAACAACACCAGACTGTCAACTTGGGTTCCTGCATTGGCTACATCGTGTATGCACGACAATTCAACGCCGCCAGTATCCGAATATCTTGGGTGTTCATATCCCCATGCCTTAAGAAATGTTCCTCATCCGTCGAGGAAATGTTGAACAATCACTGAGAGTTGCTTTCAATCCTTGCCAAAATCCAGTTGGCAAATGAATCCCTCAAAGTTGTGTGTCTAGCCTGTAGCTCCTGCATTGATTGCAATTGTAGGAATAGAGATGTAATATCCTTTGGAAAATCCCATCGAATTGATGAGGAAGGCACTCTATAGGCAAATGTAATAAGTTTGGTAAAACAGCGATTGTCTCAATAAACTCGACATCTTTGTTCTTTTTCTTTTATATTTGGCTTAAATAATAAATTAGATACATATGTGATAATTTTATATTAAATCATCGATTATTTTTTGTTACAAGATAATTATTAGGCAAAAAAGAAACCATGTTTTTACCTGCCTCATAAGGTACTTTACAATTCTGGAAAATTAAAAATTTTACTGATCCCGTCGCATGACGGGCTATATCCTAGTCTTAGTAAGATTTATTAATTTTAAGGGAAGCTCAAATTCCTTCATAGCTTCAAATAATCTATCTCAATTTAAGGTATCAGTCTACGTTCGGAGAACTTTTTTCTTTAAACGTAGAAACTAGTTTACGTTTTTACATTTTTAAATTTATTTTTTATATTATCATAGAGAATTGCACTTAAAAAAATTATTCCTGGAGAAGTTTTTATAAAATTTCTAATAAATGAAGAAAATTTAGTAAAAAAATCTGGTTTTTTTCAAAAGGTCTAATTTTTTAATAAGTTAAATTATTTTAATATTTTTTATACAACACATTTCTTATACACTGGACTAGTGAATCACCTAAAATCTTTGCTTAATTTATATTTGGTAAAAACTTTTGATCCTTCAAAATCATACACATTGAATTTTTATCGAATTTTTACTACCTTTATATCTAACTATGAGTGTAACATCATTAAAAATGATCCAAATTTAAAGCTTTGAGGTCATTTACTAGTAAATACTATCAAAAGCATTCATAATAATTTTCAATAAAATATTTTAAGAACTTTTTGAGAAATCACATTTCAAATTTCAACATTTTATTAAAAATACCATTCCGAGATAAACGCATTTGAAGTTTATGAAAGCAACTTTAACTATTAAAAAATGAAAATACATGTTTAAAATTCCCCACACTTTCTTGCTTCAAAATTTCTAATTGCCATGTTGCTAATTATTAAAAATACTAGAAAAATGTTTAAACTAATCTTCAGTAAAAATTAAAAAGCTTTGTCAGAAAAATGCTCTTGAAAAGGCTTTAAATTCACAACTTCCGGTTCCGAAGTCGCTACTTCATTTTGTTTCGACAGCTGTCACTGATGCTTAAACATCTGTCACTTTTCTTTAAAATGCCGTAGAGACAAAAGAAAAACAGATTTAGAAGCCAAAAAGTTGAAATTTTACAATAGAGAGATTTTAAAAATATGATTTTTGGCAAAGTCTGACGTTTTCAACGTAGCCGGATACTATAAACTATAATAATCAAGATGTCTAAATTTACATATTAATATATACATATTTGTGCATATCTCTATACATATACCTCGACGTAAATATAGATATGTGGTCCCGGGAACATTGACGCCAAATAATTTGGGCAGTTCCCAAGTTTTTTTATCCCCTCTTATGACAGGTTTTGTCGTGGGATTCGAAAAAGAACACCAAACGTCTCTCCCCCTCTTATCGCTTCGCAGAACAAAAATACATTCTTTCTTTCGCTCGCTATGCCGCGGGCTGTTCTTTTTAATTTTTCTCTTGCGCAATGCTCCATGACATAAAGTCATTACGGAAAGTTACGTTCCTGTACCAAAAAAGCTTTAATAAGAAAGTTCGTGGAAAAAACAAGCAAACAAATTTACGGAGGAAAAGAAAAAACAGAAAATGGAATCTTTTGAATAAAAATTGTCTCCGGTTTTATATGCATATCTCTCTTTCTTTGTATCTATCTAGGTAGGTATGTATCTATGGTATGTATATATGTATGTATGTAAGTATATGTATAAACATATCTGTATATATGTAAGTATATATACAGGGTGTTTCAAAAATGACCGATATATTTGAAAAATCAATAAAAACTAAACGGACAGTGATAGAAATTCACAGTTTATTGCAATATGCTTGGGACAATAGTAAATTTTCAGGCAGACAAACTTTCAAAATTAGTTACAATATTCCACAACAGATGGCGCTGCATTCTGGAAAAATCTAAACTACTATATTATTCTGCGAGGACTCTTTAAAGACCAGGTTTACGGCCACTATCCAGAAACAATTGAATAACTGTAACAGTATATCTGTTCTGCATGAGAAGCCATCCCGCCTGAGACGTTTACACGGGTTTATGATAATTTCGTTCTGAGAATAAGCCAAATCGTGCACATAGTGGATATCTTTAAAACGTCGTAGTTTAGATATTTCCAGCATAAAGCGCCATCTGTTGTGGGGTATTGTAACTAATTTTGAATTTTGCCTGCCTGTGAATTTAATATTGTCCCAAGCATATTGCAATAAACTGTGAATTTCTATCACACTAGGTTTAGTTTTTATTAATTTTTCAAATATACCGGTCATTTTTGAAACACCCTATATGTGTGTGCATGTGATGTATATATGTAACAGGGGCGAAATTATTTCCGCTGTTAAAATTTTAAAGTAGCTCTTGTATAATAGTAGCCTAAGTTATCTGTCCATCTGTCCATGAATGTATGAAGCGGTTGGACCTGGAATGGATTAAAGCATCCATATTGAATTCTTGAGGAGTTATTTTAACCTTTTAAATTGTTTTCTACTATTTTTTATTAGTGAAGTACCGTTTTCTTTATTTTTTGGCTTATTGTATTTAATTTTTCCAATTTTCTGGGTATCATATCATTCCGCTACTTCG